>JAXIVJ010003060.1:0-99231 GCA_036785665.1 Chirona hameri
TTCACGATGCTGATACCAAATCACGAATTTCCAGCCGTTTAGAGTGGGTAAATAATGGTAATGGGTAGTGGGTAATGCGTACTTGTGAATGGTCGATTTATAATCAAACCACCGGACCGTCTATCAGCGGCGTTAATTGTATCGCCCAACTGATTTGTGTTCATCGTAATCCCATTCGTACGTAAATAGGCAAAACTAGGTGGCAGGCAGGACTGAAGGTTAACTTTGTTGCCAGCAAAACTAGGTGGCAGGCAGGACTGAAGGTTAACTTTGTTTGCCGCTTATGCACGGTTGCAGCTACGACGGTTTGAGTTCTGAGTTCTGACTTTGTCTTTCAGGACATATTATCTGAAGAAGATCAAACGGAATTCGATAGCCCGAGACAATTTGTCGCAGGGGATTAATTGATGTTGAACTCAAAGTCACTCATGAAGTACCAGGACAAGTCAAGGAAAAACATTTATCCATGCCATGAAGATCTCAATTCATAATGGTCCAATTATCCAGCGCCCGGTGGGCCTCTGATCCACAACTTCTTCCCGACTCAGCTTCACGAACGGACTATGTTTTTGCACAACATTGCAATATTAAACGTTTCAGTAATGTATCAACTGATGTGATTTTTGTGTATAATTCTCAGTTTTGGATGACCTTGGCTTAGACCAGTGTCATATCGAGGTTCCAATGTGAAATTACCAGTTACGGTAATCAGGCGTTGTGATGCACGTTCATAGGTTTGGTTTTCGTCAATAAGGTAAAACTGGAAAAATAACTATTGTTTGCCATATAAATTAACATGCGAATACAAAAGGAACGGCTAGTTATTAATTAATCGTAATTTTAGATGAAAAGGCAAATTTTTGTAATAGCCGTTTTCACGAAAGATTTGTAGCACTGTCGGGTGCTAACGTCCGTTTGGTAATGAACACATCCAGAGAAGATTTATATATTTATTTATTGTACATCGTGGGATTATCCCTCTAATGGACCGAGGTCCGGGGGCTATTCCTAATCCTGAGGCAAGACACGTAGGGTGTATAAAAACAGTGGATAGAATAGCATTCACACGCACATATTCCCAGTCAGGTACATATACAACATATTCGTCGCTCTACTCCTTCGTGGGTAGCAGGCGCTTCTTCAAAGTGCGTTTGAATGACGCCACTGACACGGTCGCAAGTTCAGGTGGCAGCTCATTGTAGATCTTAGCTGCGCGATACACAACTGACGCTTGCCCGTAGCAGAGCCAGTGATGCAAGGCAGACTGAGCAGATGGTCTTGCCTAGTACTGCAAATTTGGCACCCATTTAGCATAATTATATGCTCATTCGCGATTCTAGCTCGATTAAATTCAATTTATACGCATTTACAATTTGGTTTACTTTTTGGTCATTGACATGACCTCAGAGATGACCTAATGACCTAGGACCTTATAATCGGGTATCAATGCTTCTGCTCGTGACAAGCAACACGCTAGTTTTTTAATCGAAGCTCTAGCCCAAATAGGAGCGAAACGCTAGGGCGGGTTGTACCCCCCCCCCCCCCCCCCCCCCCCACCCTGTACGGTGACGCACTGATCGGACGCTGCACGGGCGAGGGTGAACACATTCCACGCTTTCACAAGTTATTTGAAAACAAATTGCACGCTTAAACAAATGTATAGTAGGGTAAACTGACATTACCCCGGACACCTTGATTCAACACTGAACTTTTCACAATTTACTTGAAAAACAAATTACACGCTTAAACAAATGTCAGGTAGGAAAAATTTCCACGCTTAAACAAATATCTGGTCTTAACACATTCCACGTTTTCACAATTTACTTGAAAAAAACAAATTCCACGCTTAAACAAATATCTGGTAGGGTAAACTGACATTATCCCGGACACCTTGATTTAACACTGAACATTTCACAATGTACTTGAAAAACAAATTCCATACTTAAACAAATGTCTGGTAGGGTAAGATTCCACGCTGAAACAAATGTCTGGTAGGGTAAACTGACATTACCTCGGGCACCTTGTCAACACTGAACATTTCACAATTTACTTGAAAAACAAATTAGACGCTTAAACAAATGTCTGGTCTTAACACATTTCACGCTTTCACAATTTCACAATATCCGCCGGCGCTGGGTCAGCGCTGCCGGGTGGCCAATCAGCTGACTGCGGCCGCCGGCGCCGGACCAGGCGAGGCAGGCGCGCCCCCAGCGCCAGGAAACGGGGAAGCAAAGGCGCCAGACAGACAGGAGGTGTACCAGCGGCCCACGTTTGGAGCGGGTCTGATCATTGGTGTGCTCAATGTACAGAGCCTTAAGCCCAAGCTCCTTGAGCTTGCCGACCAGCTTCGCCGTGGCAACTTCGACCTGATGAGCCTCAGCGAAACGTGGTTGAAGCCGTCCACTCCGAGTCGCCTGCTGACGCTGCCCGGGTACCAGCTGTACCGGGCCGACCGCCCCGACAACAGAGGGTACGGAGGGGTGGCGCTGGCGGCCCGGGACAGCATCACTGCCTCTCCAATCCGCGTCGCCGGGGCTGCTGCGCAGCCCAACAGCAAGATGGGGACCCTAGTGGACCTTACTTAAACCCGACAACCGACGACAGTTTATTCTCTGTACCGTGTACCGACCACCGAGCCGTGGCGTGGCTGACCTGACTGCCGATTTTTCTGATCTAGAAAACCAGCTCCAGTATATTTATGTAACATACCCGGGGTCGAAGATTTTTATATGTGATGATCTCAACTGCTGTCTGCTCAAACCTGACTCTGACCCGGCCAAGCGTACGCTTTGTAATTTTATGTCCGACCATTCTTTAACTCAGTGTGTCTCGTCACCTACCTACTCCACTGGTTCCATGCTTGATATTGTTATCACAAACTGTCGTAACATCGTTAAAGTATGTCGCACAAAGTTTTGTCATTGTAGCCCACATAAGTATATTCGTGTCTCCGTCACCATGCCACGCTTCAAGCCACGAAGTACTAGCGTTCGTTCACGTTGTCTTGGTCGTGTGGACACGTACTCCATGAGCCTTGATATAGCGCTGGCCAACTGGAGCGCTGTGTTTAGTGCAGCCACCGTCACGCTTGAGTGGAACCACTTCGTCGCCATATTTCTGCCGATAATCGACTCCCATGCCCCTCTCAGGACTGTTAAAATCAGGAACCCGAGCGCCCCCGCGGTGTCAATACTCAACTAGAGTATTGATGTCTCGCCGCCGTGGGGCGCTAGCAGCGTTTGATCACGGGTCAACCCAGTACCGTGATGCAAACCGAGCCGTGCGGTCTGCGATTAGGCATGATACTCGCCAGGATGTGGAGCGGCGCAACCGTGAGGGTAGACGGGAGTCGATGTGGCGACTGATTAGACCTGTCGTCGGCAGCAAACGAGCCGCCCGTAAGCTGCAGACGTCAGCCGGACGACCTAAATCGTTATTTTGTCGGCATGGGTCCGCGTGTGGCTGAGCAGGTGAAGCGCTTAGGGCCTACGCCGGACATAGCCTGTCGTCTGCCGCGTGTCGGTGCCTGTTATCTTGTGCTGGTGCCAATGTCACTGGCGGAGCTGCGGGCCCGTTGTATTTGGGACGAGTGCCTCGCCGGCCTGCGGTGACGATGGCATCAGCATACGAATGGTTCGTGCCTGCTTCGACTCGGTTGGGTGGGTGCTCCTGCATTTGGTCAACTCCAGCATAACCCAGTCCGACGTTCCTGAATCCTGGAAACATTCCCTAGTCCATCCTATTCACAAATCCGGCAATCTTTCTGACCCATCCAACTTCCGTTCTATATCCATTGTTCCAGTCATAGCCAAAATCGTAGAGCGCGCTGTACACCAGCAGCTTTACAAATACCTATCAGATAACCACCTCCTCTCTTCCAGTCAGCACGGTTTCCGGCCTCGTCACTCGACTGAAACCGCGCTGACCTCAATTTCTGACCAAATCCTATCTGCCTTTGACCACGGAGAAGTTTCCCTTCTCTGCCTGCTGAATTTGAGCAAATGTTTCGATGTGATAGATCATTCAAAACTCCTGTCAAAATTATCACTTCACGGAATTGACACGTCCTGGTTCTCTGCCTATTTGCGTAACCACACTCAGAGTGTCAGCCTCACTGACGGTCTGTGTGGAGTAAAAACTTCCCTCCCGCTGCCCAACAGCCAAGACTCAACTGATGCTTCAGGGCAGCTCTCAAAATCTGCGCACTGTACATGACATCAAAGTAAAATTCTGCGATCAGGATTTATCCCCATTTCAGAAGCCAAAAACCTAGGTCTCACATTTGACCGCTCGTTATGCTGGGACCACCATGTCTCTACCGTAACACAGCGCTGCTTCGGAGTTTTGACTGGTCTATCGTATCTGAGGGGGCACCTGCCAACGACCGTGCTCTCCGCGCTGATCAACGCCCTGGTTTTCTCGCAGATCCGGTACTGTATCTCGGTATACGGTAACGGCAAGAAGGGAAACTTCTGTCGGCTTCAGACACTCATAAACTATGCTGCTAGAGTACTTTTTGGCCGACGGAAGTACGACCATGTATCGGATCTGCTGGGGAGTCTGGGGTGGCTCGGAGGGAGGGCATGGCCACTTACCACACACTGTGCCTCACGCACAGGGTGCGCTGCTGCGGCGAGCCTGAACAGCTGGCTGTGAGTCTGTCCACCGTGGCAGAGGCCCGCGCTACCGAGCGGGCCACGCGACAGGACCACATGATGTTTGTTCCCCGGTCTCGCACGGAGATGAGACGGCGGCGTTTTGCCTGCCGGGGACCAGCGCAGTATAACGCTCTGCCACGCGACCTTGTAGGACTGCCCGTGTGCCGCTGTTTCGTCGCCGGGTGCGGCGACATCTCGCTGCCACTCCGCGGGCACCGGACTGACCGACTCGGCGCTTCTCACCGTCATGCCGGCGGGTTTTATTTGACTGATAGTATGAGTGTGTGGGTGCGGTGGTGCGGGTGCGGGTGCGGGTGCGGGTGCGGGTGCGGGTGCGGGTGCGGGTGCGGGTGCGGGTGCGGGTGCGGGTGCGGGTGCGGGTGCGGGTGCGGGTGCGGGTGCGGGTGCGGGTGCGGGTGCGGGTGCGGGTGCGGGTGCGGGTGCGGGTGCGGGTGCGGGTGCGGGTGCGGGTGCGGGTGTGTGTGTGTGTGTGTGTGTGTGTGTGTGTGTGTGTGTGTGTGTGTGTGTGTGTGTGTGTGTGTGTGTGTGTGTGTGTGTGTGTGTGTGTGTGTGTGTGTGTGTGTGTGTGTGTGTGTGTGTGTGTGTGTGTGTGTGTGTGTGTGTGTGTGTGTGCTTGCGCGTGTCAGTGTTTTTAATTTTTTTTTACTTGTGTGATTTCATTGTATGCTTGTTCCGACCATGTTTCCTGTGTTTTTAACTTATGACGAGAGGTTCTCATAGCCACAGGCGCATGTGGACGACCTTAATAAAAGTCTGTATCTGTATCTGTATCTATAACTTCCCGGACATGCCACGCTAAGCATGTTGTTTTCGTATCAGTATGGCTGCAGAATGAATGTCACAAAAGCGCAACATTGCAGAAATTCGGCCCACTAAATAAGAATATCATTGCAACAAATATAAATTCCACGCTTTCACAATTTACTTGGAACATATGGAGGTCCGATCTGAATGGTAGTGGTACACTGAGATGCCTGCCATCATGCTGATTCAGAGAATGTATGGGTTTTGGGTCCAAACGGGAATAATGTCGGTCCTCGACATTATTCCCATTTGACCTATTGTGATCAATATTCCTTTACTTAATATATTATGATATCATTTTTCTGTCAACACTTGTGGAATTTATGCAAGAAAAGGTAGTAGGTACTGAAATGTTGGTGAAGAAGATTCCAGTGGTTTACGAGATATTGAGAAATAACGCTGAGCGCGATAAATATCCCCCCAAAAATTATGTGTGTGTAACGTTGTCTCTAATGTTAAGTATCTTGTAGCTAATAATTTCCCACCTGGCCTCTTCATGGCTCATCTCTTCAATCTACTCGTGTGAAAGTCCGCAAGAGATCTTCTTCGCTGAGTCACTCCCCAGTCATCGTCTCCGAATCGGGAACTCCGCACCAAACGCAGCGCATCTTTCTTAGCACATATATTACGGGACGCCTGCAGGTGTTAAAGCGGGACAAGATACTCTGTGACGATGTGTTGTATCGCTGACGACACAAACACTCGGATGGCGCGGGTCAGGGAGTCAGCATGACTCATCTTCCAACCATCAGATAGCACGGACACAATCACAATAAATCAATGGGCAGATGAAGGGAATTGATTGAGGCTGTCGATAGATCCTACTTCTTGGGGATGTGGTCACCCTCGGCGAAGAAGCCGTTCTCATCGGCCTGCCAGTTGACGGTGTAGGTGTCACCCTCCCACTGGTAGCTGTAGCTGCCGGCCCTCACGTAGTTGCCCGTCTCGGGCTCGTTGCCGGGGTAGGAGATGCCGTTCTCAGTGGCCTGGATACCGTTGGAAGTCTCGTACCTGTGGATGGAAAGTCAACTTACTTAATGGCAAAGTCTTACCTTAACCATTCCTGCCCATCTAACGAAATGTCGATCGTGGAACGTTAGCAAGCTGACTGAACGTTACAATGAAATAATAATTGTTTTTGGCTTCGTGCTCTTGTAAACAGATACACACAACGTCAGATACACGCAAATCAGATACACTTCTTGGATATAGGCTCACAGTATCAACCAACTTTCCGTGAATGTTTCGGCAAAGTAGTACACGACACTTATTCTTACGCGGCATCGTAGGAGCCATCCTCGTTGATCTCAAACTCCTGGTTGACAATCCGGGCTTCCTTGTCCGACTGAGCACAGGCCAGAGCCGCCAGGCAGAAGACGATCACCTGTGACAGGTCACGAAAGGTCAGATATCAGGCCAGAGCCGCCAGGCAGAGGACGATGACCTGTGACAGGTCACAAAAGGTCAGATATCAGGCCAGAGCCGCCAGACATAGGACGATGACCTGTGACAGGTCACGATAGGTCAGATATCAGGTCAGAGCCGCCAGGCAGAGGACGATGACCTGTGACAGGTCACAAAAGGTCAGATATCAGGCCAGAGCCGCCAGACATAGGACGATGACCTGTGACAGGTCACGATAGGTCAGATATCAGGTCAGAGCCGCCAGGCAGAGGACGATGACCTGTGACAGGTCACAAAAGGTCAGATATCAGGCCAGAGCCGCCAGACATAGGACGATGACCTGTGACAGGTCACGATAGGTCAGATATCAGGCCAGAGCCGCCAGACATAGGACGATGACCTGTGACAGGTCACGATAGGTCAGATATCAGGTCAGAGCCGCCAGGCAGAGGACGATGACCTGTGACAGGTCACGATAGGTCAGATATCAGGTCAGAGCCGCCAGGCAGAGGACGATGACCTGTGATAGGTCAAAATGAGTCAGGTATTAGGTTAGAGCCGCCAGGCAGAGGACAATGACCTGTGACAGGTCAGGTTGGGTCAGATGGGGTGAGTTAGAGTCACACAGACAAACAATAATGGAACTCTGTGACCAGGTCATGGCAGGTCAACTGAAAGAAAATTATGTCACTGAGGAAGGCACGTACTATGCATAACAATTTTACGGAAGCAGAAACACATTTGTGAGATATTGGAAATGTAATAATATAGTTCACATTATCCTTAAAGGGAGTGTGCCTACTCACATCGCTTATTTGGGGTTATTGACACTGGTCTATAGCACATAATTTTCTGAATTCACCAATGACTTCGTTTCTCCAGATTCTCCCTAGTTGCTGAGATATTCCAAAAATTCCAGGAACTTGCTGGGAGCAAAAAGTTATCGGGTAGACTCCAGAGGGCTTCCGATACTAGAAGCACTGCAACTATCGATTCAACTGCTTGCATATTGTTAGCGCCGGCCAATAGCAATTCAACAAAACAGCTCGTGCACGCTGATAGCAGCAGCCGAACAGAAACTGGACGGATATCATGTTTTTCGGTGATGGCTGTTACGATTATGGCCGATGACCATTTTTTTTAAAGAATATATCAATTTAGAGCTACGAAACTTGCACATAATAAAGTTCACAGTGGCAACAACGTGCTGTGCAAAACTTGTATTTCTATCTTGCATGATGTGACCGTAATTGTATTGTCTTATGTGCGCCGTTTTACATAACATAGTGGCGATCGCTTTATATATATCGAAACAAAAAATAAGAACAAAAAAACAATATAAGTGAAAAATCAACTAAAGGGGCTCCAGATGTGAATTGCATCATATACAACAATCAAACCAATAGCTACTTACCGTATGAAAATATTTTTGACATTCCAAAACAGTAGGCACACTCCCTTTAATGGGATATTCAGAACACAAGTGCAATAATATCCAACGCTGATATAGATCAGCTCCACAGGATGCTTCTCTTGGTATATAATGTATCGCCAATGTGAAAATTCCGGAAGCACATGCCGATTTGAATAAACATAACAAAAACATGGCATGGGTGAATACTGCATTCATTAGATCCTTGCTCCAATGTAATCACTTGGGCCGGGCTGAATCAGAACATTTAGTTCGGAAACGAATTTGAAATTGACTTGATATTAATCTGACCCTGAGATCGGGCTCTGATTTTAAATTCGCCCAAACAAGGAGGTTGGACTAAATTTAGAAACATCAGATCACATCGTAAATAAAATAATACAAATATTTATGTAGCTCAATAATCTCTCTGTGTAGGCCTGAGTATTATCCCTCCCTGATACCTGGCGAAAATTGCTCAAATGTGGAACTGCCTGTCGCTATTGTTTTTAACCAGGCGCGTAACCACCACTGGGGTCACTGGGGATCAGTTCCCAGTAACATTTTCGGATTTTAACATTACGCCTATGGGCGTTGCATGGAAAGAATCGACTTCGCAGTGCCTCTGTCCCCACCTACTTTCGGAAGGTGGTTACGCCTATTGTTTTAACCCCCAACATGCATTATGATGAATTGGGCCTGCTATGAGAGCACTAGCGAATCAAAACAACAGTGACTCTGTGACATCAAAACGTCCAAATATTTTTTTTTTGGGACAAATGTAAGAAAGTCTAACAAAATATATGAGATTAATTCTATTTTTGTTTTACATCATTTACTTTAAAACGGCTAGTCATGGCTAAAAAGAGCGGCCACAACGTTGTAGATCCGACCAGACCTGGCCGAAAACACTCCATTCCTAGCGCTGCTCCGTCCAACACTACCAGAGGCGTACACTTACCAGCTTCATGGTGTGGAGAGGTGAGGCTGCGAGGATGTGATCCCACTGGGTGCTGTCAGAGAGAAGGATGCTGCAGAGGCTGGGCTGCGGGTTTATATACCGAACCCATGTTCATCCTCAGCCTGAGGCGACACCTCTGCGCATCCGCCGTCCCCGGCTGGCCTTGGAGCGTCCCGAGTATCCCCTCCCTCCCTCTCTCCCCGGGTCATGACGGGGGCCCATACATGCACCAACGATGAGTGTGAGAGGAGTGGCCCAGACGAACTTCATGAGGCCGGAGATGCTGAGGAGGCAGGCACTCGTGATTTTAATGATACAAGCTCATGAAAGCAAATCAGCTCCTGAAAGAAAAGATGTGTTCACTGATATATATTTCCGTTTTTATTGTGTGACCGATTATATGAATCTATGCAAATACATATTTTTACGTATTGACTTTGCCACCATATTGTAAGAGGTTCGTAAAAGATAAGCAATATCGTGCGAAGCTGCTCCAAAAAACAACCCATATATACTGTCCAATATTTGGTTACTGATTTCACATAAAAGAAAACCAGTCACTTTGCCAAATTGCTGCGAATGTGTTAACACGCGCCCTAGAGGGGGGAGGGGGGGGGGGGAATCCGCCCCCCCCTCCGGTTTTTCGAGGATAGCGCAAAAACGGCGCAGCGCAGCGCCGCTGTTTTTTGCACACCTGTTCAGCATTAAACTTCCCACATAATGTAAAACTCTTGAGCTCGGGTCATCTCAGGTCAGGTCACCATACCAGGTCACATGATGACCGCAACTCCAAAACGTTTGCAGTAGTACCACAGCCACAGTTTTAAGCCGATCGGTTTCAATCTTGCAGGATTTCATAAGGTCATAGATACCAACAATTTGTTCATCTCGGATTTCTAATATTAGTGACCTAAGGTCAGGTCAATTTCGTCACCAACACTGTTTTGTCAATAACTATCGACATAATACAGATAAAGAAGAGAAAATGGTACTAATGTGTTTTCTCGTCAAGATACGTCTCCCAATATGCAGAATGACCAACTTGGGCCACCACTTGACCTTGACCTGAGGTCAAATTTATCAGTTAACCTAACCCGATCACCATTAATATAATTCGAAACGCCTTGACGAGACAAACACGATGGCGTAAAAGCTATTGCTTTATCTTTATTGGGCAAAAAAAAAAAAAAAAAAAAAAAAAAAAAAAAAAAAAAAAACGTTATTTGCAAAAAAAACAGTTTTTCCAAAAAAATCACCTTTTTGACATTTGATGACCTCTGGAGCCTAAGCTATTGACCTGAGCTCAAATCTGAAGACTGCTATATCTTATCTTATACCGCGTCTGGCGACGGCTACACCCGACGTTATGACGAAATCGTCGCCCACCTCCCCAGGAAGACCAAGTGTATCGACGATGTCCTTCTCTGGTCAGGCTCCATCGAAGAGTGCTTCATGCAGACCGTCGAGTGGTTAGACGTATGTGGTCGCAACGGGATCACCCTGAACCCCACTAAATTCATCTTCGCCCAAGACTGCGTGGAATTCGCGGGGTTCAACATCACGATGGAGAGCGTGCGCCCATGTGACCGCTTCCTCCGAGCCATCCGGGACTTCCCGTCGCCCCGGAACATCACCGACATCCGTTCTTGGTTCGGACTGGTCAACCAGATATCCTACGCCTTCAGCATGGCAGATAAAATACGACCCTTCCGCGAGCTCCTGAAGCCCAAGACCCTATTCCGCTGGGACCACCAACTCGACACCCTCTTCAAACACTCGATGTCAGTCATCATCAGTGAGATCGAGGCGGGTGTGAGAACATTCGACCCACATCGGACAACATGCCTCACAACAGACTGGTCGAAGACGGGCATCGGTTTCTGGCTCCTCCAAAAGCACTGTACGTGCCCTCAGCTCATTTCATTCTGTTGCCGCGACGGCTGGAAAACCACCCTGGTGGGCAGCAGGTTTACCCACTCCGCCGAATCATGCTATGCGCCAGTCGAGGGTGAGGCCTTAGCGGTAGCCGACGCAATGGACAAGACCAGATATTTCGTCTTGGGCTGCAGGAGCCTGCTGAACGCTGTCGACCATAAGCATCACGGCCTCGGCGGTCTCCTTGGCCCTCGCAATGGACGTCAGGGCGATCACGTGGGAGAGAGTTTAAGTGGCAACCTCAAGTGACCGGGACATGCACCAGCTCGTATCCGCCATCGAATCCGGGCTGCCGGAGAAGAAGCTCTATCTCACACTACTGTTGCGGGACTATCACAAATTCCGCCACGACCTACACACGATCGACGGAGTAGTTCTGTTCAAAGACAGAGTGGTCATCCCTCCATCCCTCCGGTCGGACGTACTATCGGCCCTACACTCCGCCCACCAGGGCGTCACGGCCATGCTATCTCGAGCCGAATACTCGGTCTTCTGGCCTAGTATCACCGGCGACATCGCTTCTACACGTACTGCGTGTCTCACCTGTAACCAGATGTAACCAGATCTCACCAGATGTAACCAGATGACCCCATCTCAACCGGCTGCACCCTCCTTCCCCCTCGAAGCACCATCCTACCCCTTCCAGTGCGTGTGCGCCGACTTTTCCCACCACCGGGGACGCCAATACCTGGTGATCGTGGATAGGTACTCTAACTGGCCCATCGTGGAACGCACCGAACCTCGGCAAGGGGCACAAGGGCTCATCAGCTGCCTCCGTCGCACATTCACCACATTTGGCATACCGGACGAATTGGCTTCGGGTGGATGCCTCAAATTCACGGCGCACACAACCCGCCAGTACCTCCGTACCTGGGGGGATCCACCACCGACTGTCGTCAGTGGCATTCCTACACAGTAACTGTCGCGCGGATATCGGCGTCAAGACGATAAAACGCCTCATCACTGACAACACCGCTGCAGATGGCGGCCTCGACACCGACGCCTTCCAGCGTGCCGTTCTCCAATATCGGAACACCCCTGACCGGGACACCAAGATGTCTCCAGCCATGTGCCTCTTCGGTCGTCCATTCGGGACTTCATTCCGATCCCGCCCGGGAGATACCGCCCGCACGAGACGTGGCGCAGCACGCTGATGTCTCGCGAAGATGTCCTCCGCAACAGGCACCAAAAGGACGCAGAACGCTGGTCCGAGCACACACGACGCCTGTCCCCTCTTCAAGTGGGAGATAGGGTACGCCTACATAACCAGGTTGGCACAGTCCCAGACAAGTGGGACAAAACCGGCTTTGTCAACGGGGCCTCAAGCAACTTTGCATCTACCTCCTCGGTACGCCATCTCGACGGTTCCGGCCCAGGGTGCTCCTACGCATCCGACGGTTCCTCCCGCAAGTGCGAATCGTCTTCGACCAGACCACTCCTCCGCGCCTCGACACTCCCCTTCTACAACACCGACCGACCAACTCCCCAAGTCACCGTTCGGACGGCGCACCGGGAGTCTCACCCCACATCCCCACCAGGAGCCACCGGTCTGGAGACAGACGCGCCGTCAGTCCAACCAGCCTCCCAATCAGGCGCAGCCCCGACACCCCCCCCCCCCCCCCATTCGCCGTACTGTACCGCAAGCTCCGTCAACAGCTCGTACATCTTCACCGCAAGCTCCGTCAACACCCCACTCAGACGAGTCGCCGACGACACCGGAACGGCGCCGGAAGACGACAACCGAAGACACTCCACAGCCTCTGCGCGGAAGCGAGGAGGCTCCCTGACGGTCATCACGCCCGAACCGTCGACCAATCCGCTTCGAGGACTACATGTACAGACTTTCAGAGACTTAGGGGGATAGAGGATTATTACCAGTCTCTTTTGTCTGTCTATCTGTTTTCATATCAGTCTGATTGTGATTGTTTGTTTTCCAGATATGGACGCCATAATTGTGTTCTAATACATGAATAAGAACTCAAAGAGTGTCTACTCATCTAGTAAGTGATTTATCGACATAGCTTTTACAACTGCTATCTTATTTGAAAACATACATTATAAAAGTAACTAGTTTCCTTTAACCCTATTCCCTGCGGGAGGCCATAATTACGTTAACCTGCGGGGGGCAGATTCTGCCCCCCCCAGAGATCTCGAGAACCGCTCGGTCGATTTCAATGGGGAAAGCGCCATTCGATGCGTCATGACAATATCTCTCTTTTTAGACCCCTAATTTTTTTTTGTTCAAAAATGAGGGGCCAGGGGGCAACAAATCCGAAAATTGTGGGTGTTTTTGAAAGGTCATTGCAGCCATGTGGCTCGACCGATTTGCATGCCTTAAACGCTTTTGAGCTTCAAATATACTGGTCTTTAATATATTAAAAGACAAAAATAAAATAAAAAATCATAGGCGTATTCAGGGAATGTAAAATGTGGGGATTTTCTGAAGGAAAAAATATGTGCTGTTCGTGATTGTTTGGGACGTCATGAACGTAACATGTGGGCATTATATGCTGTAATTTGCTAAATTTGATATATTGCGCATAGGCGGACCCAGGAAAAAAAACATGGGGGGGGGGGCACCATGGGCGTAACGCTTTTGTCATCTTACTAATTTGAAATTGGACCTAATTTGAGGGTAGGTATCGCCTCCCATTTTTTATTCTGAGTGCGCTTCTGCCAAACAAATATGTACAATCCCAGTATCTATGATGCATATTGCATTGGAATTGTTTCTGACGCATTTATTGCACTGCAAACCACGAAAGAAGTATGCGCCGCAAAACCGCATTCGTAACACCCTCCCCAAAACAGGAGCCTGGAACCGCCTCTGCTGGACCGATTTTTTCAAAATTTTGACACAACACGCGCCATTCAATTTTGGGAAAAGTCACAAAGTTTCAAGACGGTTTAGAAGCGACAAGTGAAAAACTACCGGGGGTCAGAATCTGCCCCCGCAGGGAATAGGGTTAAGGAGCCATACTGCATCTAAAGATTAAAGAAATCAATGTTATATAAAACGTGCTGATTAAACAGTGGTATTAAACATCAACATATGCATGATTTATCTTTGCGAACAAACTACATGGAAGAAGCTATGCGAAGATTGTAAAGCTGGCTATCCTATAACACATGTTGTTAGTTTGGGAGAATTTGTGCATGGCGTTCAAATAAGGCAGTTGTTGCATGTATGTTGCATGCAAGCATGTTGCATACATGCTTTTTTAAACAAAATAAAATTTTGTTCTGTATCGTTACTTGCATATGTCGTTGGCTATCAGCGCAATGATATGTATTCGATTCGAATAAAACAGGCCCAGCAGATGATAAAAATAAGATCCAAGCATGTCGTTCGATTTAAAAGTAAAATAACATGATTGTCTACCTTACTCTTACTAGGTAATTACTACACCACTACGTGCCTATCCTGCGTGTCTAGGTAATTACTACACCACTACGTGCCTATCGCTAATCGTCATTATCAGTCATAATTACTACACCACTACGTGCCTATCGCTAATCGTCATTATCAGTCATAATTACTACACCACTACGTGCCTATCGCTAATCGTCATTATCAGTCATAATTACTACACCACTACGTGCCTATCGCTAATCGTCATTATCAGTCATAATTACTACACCACTACGTGCCTATCGCTAATCGTCATTATCAGTCATAATTACTACACCACTACGTGCCTATCGCTAATCGTCATTATCAGTCATAATTACTACACCACTACGTGCCTATCGCTAATCGTCATTATCAGTCATAATTACTACACCACTACGTGCCTATCGCTAATCGTCATTATCAGTCATAATTACTACACCACTACGTGCCTATCGCTAATCGTCATTATCAGTCATAATTACTACACCACTACGTGCCTATCGCTGATCGTCATTATCAGTCATAATTACTACACCACTACGTGCCTATCGCTAATCGTCATTATCAGTCATAATTACTACACCACTACGTGCCTATCGCTGATCGTCATTATCAGTCATAATTACTACACCACTACGTACCTATCGCTAATCGTCATTATCAGTCATACAAAAATATGCATGAACAATGTGTTGTGGCATTGATATTTAGGACCAGGGCTGCGGAGTCGGAGTCGAAGTTGGAGTCCTAGTCGGTCGGAGTCGGCAGGTTTGGCCGGAGTCGGAGTCGGAGTCGAAGTCGCTAAAATATTACCGACCCCGACTCCGGTCCGGAGTCGGAGTTGACTTTTTGTCAATTGGCGATTACTTTGGTCGGTAGAATAGTCGTCGGCCAAGGGACATTAACTTTACACCACTTTCGAAAGAAAATCAGTGGAAAATGAAACCAATAGTCTACTCATCTAGCGGTAGATTTCCGCCTGATGAAGTTAGGGCAATAATTTTAACGTCATCTGATGATGATTGGGGTTTTGGACGCACCGACTCTTATGGTCACACGGCGCCCATTTTAACGTTATCGTGCTCGTTTCAAGGATATTCGAATCATACCATGGTGACCAGGTTACCTAAGTCAAATTAAAAAAAATTACCTCAGACCAAGGTAATTTAAGGTCATGTAGTGAACCAGGTATGTCGTGCTGCGCAATGTCGGACGCGTCTCGACGAGACATACACAGTGGTACCGGTCTCACGTTCTTATCTTCATTTTATGATATTAAGAGTTATTGACAAAGAAGAGCTGGTCACCACAGATGACCTCACTCGATCTTGTAGGGGTCACTGAGTATTGCAATAACTGTACGTACTTGGGTCATCAAGAATGAGCTATACCTAATAACATAATATTAACATAATTATTCTGATCTAATGCATATCCTTTTATATGCACACATTAGTATATTTTATCGTTGACTTATAATGGGAAGGTCACGAAACTGACCTGACATTAGGTCACCGATATATAATATAAAACAAATCCGAGATAGCAAGGTCGTAGTTATCCATGGCTTGATTACGTCCTGTGAGTTTTGAAGTGCTCAGCCAAACACTGTGGCCAGTGGCTGTGTCACGACCACAACAGATCTGGCTCACTTGTGCATTTACTATGTTTAAAACAAACTTGACTTTGTAAAAGTTGTTCAGATTTCCTTACAAATAAGAAAAGATGCAAATTCTCCGTCTATTTCAGTCGTTTAGGGACATGGCATGATGCCTCCTTACATCCGCCCTTGAAATGAGCACCCTCAATGCGTTTTGGAAATCCACGCCCTGACTGGTAGGCTTGGTTGCCGGAGACAAGGCGGCGGAGAGTGGCCCACTGAGAACACAAGCTGGAACAAGCTGGGGCTGAAGCCCAGCTGCTGCGAGCTGGGCCGGCGGCGGCTGGCTGCTCTCGCCGCTCGGTGCCTGTTACGCGGGTTCCGCCGCCTGCAGGCGAGCGCGACGCGCGGCCGGCACGCCGCGCCCGTGCTCGGGCGGCGTAGCATTGTTCTCCATACTGTTAAGAATAAAGACAACGGAGAAAATAGATGGCATTGCAGATATTGCTTTCTATCATGCGGTTGGAGAACGGATATAGGCCGGAGTCGGAGTTGGAGTCGGAGTCGGAGTCGAAGTTGATTGTTCAGGACGGAGTCGGAGTCGGAGTCGGAGTCGCTAAAATTATGTCGACTCCGCAGCCCTGTTTAGGACACTAGTAAAGGGATTCCTGCTTTGCCTCTAATGGTCCGGCGCTGAACACGTATGCATGTCATGACTGGTCATGTTACATCACGATCTGGGGTTACATACGTCTGAGGTTACATACTGAATATATGCAGCTTATTTTGGACACTATCGCCAGCATCGCTCAGAGATTTATTCCCCCCCCTCTACTATCACCCGATGAATGTATTAATAATCTGCGAATAATGTCAGACACAGATGTTCATGGCACCAAAATATAGGTGCACGTTTCTGTATTCTGTTCAAACCGTCAACAGGCGGACCCAATTACGGACGGAGTCATATAACATGTCCTAATTAGATAAACAAATATAAATACACAGTCGCAATATTAAACGAGAGCCATCACATCAATCACATGCTAACCACAAACACATTCGCCTGCCTTTTAACCCTCGCCCTACGGGGTCCTAAAACGACCCTCCCTGAGGTTTTTCTTGCATAACTTTTTAGAAATGCGAGGCATCTTGCTGAGATTTTCAGTAGCTAAGTATACAACAATTATACGTATGCTGTAAAAATTTCATTGAAATTTGTTGAGAAATTTTGGAAATAATTATGTTTTGATGATGTCATGTTGGTGGAAAAACGATAAATGTTTGAAAAATCGTAGAAAACAGTTTTGAAGCAAATTGCAAACACAATTAAGCAAAGATATAAAATGTCATTTTCTTTCAAATTTCAATCTTTGATTTGCGAAATTTTGGGTTTTTGACCCCCAAAATGAACAAAAACGGATTTTTTTTTGGAAAAATTATCACATCAAAATTTTCAAAGATGTTAGAAAAACTAGAATATATGTGCGAGAACTGAGTATGGACAATACTTAAACCAAATTTCAAAGAAATATCTCTATTTTTGACTGAGTGATGGCTCCCTAAGTGTAAGAAATTCATGACGTCATTTTTTAATAACTTTTTTTGACTTTTTAGACCAGATACGAATAAATAATTACCTTTCCTGTATTTCTGAGACGAAACTGGTCTAGGAACATGCCTTTTTATTTACATTTATCAATTTCTCATTTTGAGGTTTTCTGACAGAGCAAAATCGCTGTTCTGGACGTGGTCGATCGAGGTCATTCACTTGACCTGGAAGGTCACTCGTTGACCCAAAACTTAAACATTGCATACCGTTGGATTGCAAACATGACAGGCAACATGTTGGTTCTTACCGTGTTGCTCTATGTAGCTTGGTTTGGAAGTTAACAGGGGGTCGTTTTAGGACCCCCCGTAGGGCGAAGGTGAAAAAGTTTCCGTAGGGCGAGGGTTAAAAGCTAGTTTTGCCCCGAACAAATCAGTGGAGGGCAGCGTCTCATAGAGCTGGTTCACGGATCGTGGCAAGCGACAAAACATTCCATTCTTAATTGTGTCTACCCTGGCTACAGGGACGAACAGCACCGGAGGCGAGCGGCTTCTTGCTGGCACAGCGAGCGAAATCATTGCAAGAATTTCGCCGGAATCAATCCGACCCGAAAACACATTGTGCAGGTAGTTCAGGTCATTAAGCACAAGTCGCTGACCAATGCGTAAGACGCCAAAATGAACTAATAAAGCAGCATAGTCAAGAGACGTGAATGGGTTGCTCGAGTGTGTGGCCAGCCACATGACAAATGTGTGCTGGATTCGTTCCAGTCTCAAAATATGAGTATTTGCTGCGCCACCCCATATCGCACTACCAAACTCCATGACTGACCAAATATGGGCATTGAAACCGGCCACCATCGGGCTCGGCGTTTCGCACAGTGCCGGGAACAAAGACAAACGACAAATTTCGGCCCGCAAATGAACATCTAGCAGATATTCAGGTGAATTGTGTATTCCATTAAAACGGAGCTCCGATCTCTCAGGGGCCCGCACCCAGGATACAGGTCCTGGCCCTGGTGATGGGATCTCCAGTTCCTGGCCCTGGTGATGGGATCTCGAATTCCTTTTTTTTTGGACCCTGCGTGCATGTCTGAATGTAATGGCATCTTAACAACGCAGAGAAAATCGCACCAAGAATGATGATATAGTTGAGTAGAGCGGCCGGTAAACCTGCTAAGACGGCATTTATCCAAGGTGATAGATATATTTAGTTTATCCTGCGCCAGCGTTCATTAAAAAACGGCGTAAACGAATACATTATGACAATTTGAGGAAAAAAGTGTTCTATTTATAAATGAGCCACCATATCATTAATATATATTTTATTATTTTGGAGCATTGTGCTACTCTTAGGGCATTCAGAAGATAATTTATATTGATGCGATGTAACTGTGCTCAGTGTAATGTTTGATCAATAGGTGGCTTGTTTGTAGAAGCAAACACAATCCGTCACACTACACCACATGTTCGAATTCGTCCGTATAAGCATGAGGTTTTTAGAAAGGAAAGGAACAAGTCGAACATATACCTTCTTAATGGCCACCAATTATTGTTATGACTACCTGTTGTTGATTTTCTTAAAAGATACTTGGAATGAGGCTGCAGCGGTACTTTGCATGGCTCTGAACTCCCGCGCCCATTGTTTCGCAACCCTCACGCGCGGACACTGTATGTGAGGGCATGTGTGGGGATTGAGTAGGGACCGGTGTTTGTGTAGGGACCGGTGTGGGGATTGTGTGGGGACCGGTGTAGGGATTGTGTAGGGATCGGTGTGTGGATTGTGTAGGGACCGGTGTTTGTGTAGGGACCGGTGTGGGGATTGTGTAGGGACCGGTGTGTGGATTGTGCATGGACCGGTGAGTGGATTGTGTAGGGACCGGTGTGGGGATTGTGTAGGGTTCGGTGTGTGGATTGTGTAGGGACCAGTGTTTGTGTAGGGACCGGTGTTTGTGTAGGGACCGGTGTGTGGATTGTGTAGGGGCCGGCGTGTGGATTATGTATGGACCGGTGTGGGGATTGTGTAGGGACCGGTGTGGGGATTGTGTAGGGACCGGTGTGGGGATTGTGTAGGGGTCGGTGTGTGGATTGTGTGGGGACCAGTGTTTGTGTAGGGACCGGTGTTTGTGTAGGGACCGGTGTGTGGATTGTGTAGGGGCCGGTGTGTGGATTGTGTAGGGACCGGTGTGTGGATTGTGTAGGGGTCGGTGTGTGGATTGTGTAGGGACCAGTGTTTGTGAAGGGACCGGTGTTTGTGTAGGGACCGGTGTGTGGATTGTGTAGGGACCAGTGTTTGTGTAGGGACCGGTGTTTGTGTAGGGACCGGTGTGTGGATTGTGTAGGGACCGGTGTTTTTGTAGAGACCGGTGTGTGGATTGTGTAGGGACCAGTGTTTGTGTAGGGACCGGTGTTTGTGTAGGGACCGGTGTGTGGATTGTGTAGGGACCGGTGTGTGTGTATTGTGTAGGGACCGGTGTGTGGATTGTGTATGGACCGGTGTGGGGATTGTGTAGGGACCGGTGTGTGGATTGTGTAGGGACCGGTGTGTGGATTGTGTAGGGACCGGTGTGTGGATTGTGTAGGGACCGGTGTGGGGATTGTGTAGGGACCGGTGTGTGGATTGTGTAGGGACCGGTGTGGGGAATGTGTAGGGATCGGTGTGTGGATTGTGTAGGGACCGGTGTTTGTGTAGGGACCGGTGTTTGTGTAAGGACCGGTGTGGGGATTGTGTAGGGACCGGTGTGGGGATTGTGTATGGACCGGTGTGGGGATTGTGTATGGACCGGTGTTTGTGTTGGGACCGGTGTGGGGATTGTGTATGGACCGGTGTGGGGATTGTGTATGGACCGGTGTGGGGATTGTGTAGGGACCGGTGTGGGGATTGTGTATGGACCGGTGTGGGGATTGTGTATGGACCGGTGTGGGGATTGTGTAGGGACCGGTGTGTGGATTGTGTAGGGACCGGTGTGGGGATTGTGTATGGACCGGTGTTTGTGTTGGGACCGGTGTGGGGATTGTGTAGGGACCGGTGTTTGTGTAGGGACCGGTGTGGGGATTGTGTAGGGGCCGGTGTTTGTGTTGGGGCCGGTGTGGGATTGTGTAGGGACCAGTGAGGGTATTGTGTAGGGACCGGTGTGTGGATTGTGAGGGGACCGGTGTGTGTATTGTGTAGGGACCGGTGTGTGGATTGAGTAGGGGCCGGTGTTTGTGTAGGGACCGGTGTGTGGATTGTGTAGGGACCGGTGTGGGATTGTGTGGGGACCGGTGTAGGGATTGTGTAGGGATCGGTGTGTGGATTGTGTAGGGACCGGTGTTTGTGTAGGGATCGGTGAGTGGATTGTGTAGGGACCGGTGTGGGGATTGTGTAGGGGTCGGTGTGTGGATTGTGTAGCGACCAGTGTTTGTGTAGGGACCGGTGTGTGGATTGTGTAGGGACTGGTGTTTGTGTAGGGACCGGTGTGGGAATTGTGTAGGGACCGGTGTGTGGATTGTGTAGGGACCGGTGTTTGTGTAGGGACCGGTGCTTGTGTAGGGACCGGTGTGGGGATTGTGTAGGGACCGGTGTGTGGATTGTGTAGGGACCGGTGTGGGGATTGTGTATGGACCGGTGTTTGTGTTGGGACCGGTGTGGGGATTGTGTAGGGACCAGTGAGGGGATTGTGTAGGGACCGGTGTGTGTATTGTGTAGGGACCGGTGTGTGGATTGTGTAGGGACCGGTGTTTGTGTAGGGATCGGTGTGTGGATTGTGTAGGGACCGGTGTGGGGATTGTGTAGGGGTCGGTGTGTGGATTGTGTAGGGACCAGTGTTTGTGTAGGGACCGGTGTGTGGATTGTGTAGGGACTGGTGTTTGTGTAGGGACCGGTGAGGGAATTGTGTAGGGACCGGTGTGGGGATTGTATAGGGATCGGTGTGTGGATTGTGTAGGGACCGGTGTTTGTGTAGGGACCGGTGTTTGTGTAGGGACCGGTGTGTGGATTGTGTAGGGACCGGTGTGTGGATTGTGTAGGGGCCGGTGTGTGGATTGTGCAGGGACCGGTTGAGGATTGTGTAGGGACCGGTGTGTGGATTGTGTAGGGGCCGGTGTGTGGATTGTGTAGGGACCGGTGTGGGGAATGTGTAGGGATCGGTGTGTGGATTGTGTAGGGACCGGTGTTTGTGTAGGGACCGGTGTTTGTGTAGGGACCGGTGTGTGGATTGTGTAGGGACCGGTGTGTGGATTGTGTAGGGACCGGTGTGTGGATTGTGTAGGGACTGGTGTGTGGATTGTGCAGGGACCGGTTGAGGATTGTGTAGGGATCGGTGTGTGGATTGTGTAGGGACCGGTGTTTGTGTAGGGACCGGTGTTTGTGTAGGGACCGGTGTGTGGATTGTGTAGGGACCGGTGTGTGGATTGTGTAGGGACCGGTGTGTGGATTGTGTAGGGACTGGTGTGTGGATTGTGCAGGGACCGGTTGAGGATTGTGTAGGGACCGGTGTGTGGATTGTGTAGGGGCCGGTGTGTGGATTGTGTAGGGACCGGTGTGGGGAATGTGTAGGGATCGGTGTGTGGATTGTGTAGGGACCGGTGTTTGTGTAGGGACCGGTGTTTGTGTAGGGACCGGTGTGGGGATTGTGTAGGGACCGGTGTGGGTATTGTGTAGGGACCGGTGTTTGTGTTGGGACCGGTGTGGGGATTGTGTAGGGACCGGTGTTTGTGTAGGGACCGGTGTGGGGATTGTGTAGGGGCCGGTGTTTGTGTTGGGGCCGGTGTGGGATTGTGTAGGGACCGGTGTGGGGATTGTGTAGGGACCGGTGTGTGTATTGTGTAGGGACCGGTGTGTGTATTGTGTAGGGACCGGTGTGTGGGGATTGTGTAGGGACCGGTGTGGGGATTGTGTAGGGACCGGTGTGGGGATTGTGTAGGGACCAGTGAGGGGATTGTGTAGGGACCGGTGTGTGGATGGTGTGGGGACCGGTGTGTGTATTGTATAGGGACCGGTGTGTGGATTGTGTATGGACCGGTGTTTGTGTTGGGACCGGTGTGGGGATTGTGTAGGGACCGGTGTGTATATTGTGTAGGGACCGGAGTGTGGATTGTGTAGGGACCGGTCTGTGTATTGTGTAGGGACCGGTGTGTGGGGATTGTGTAGGGACCGGTGTGGGGATTGTGTAGGGACCGGTGTGTAGATTGTGAAGGGGCAGGTGTGGGGATTGTGTAGGGATCGGTGTGTGGATTGTGTAGGGACCGGTGTTTGTGTAGGGACCGGTGTGAGGATTGTGTAGGGACCGGTGTTTGTGTAGGTACCGGTGTGGGGAATGTGTAGGGACCGGTGTGTGGATTGTGTAGGGACCGGTGTTTGTGTTGGGACCGGTCTGGGGATTGTGTAGGGACCGGTATGGGGATTGTGTAGGGACCAGTGTGGGGATTGTGAAGGGACAAGTGTGTAGATTGTGTAGGGACTGGTGTGGGGATTGTGTAGGGACCGGTGTGGGGATTGTGTAGGGACCGGTGTGCGTATTGTGTAGGGACCGGTGTGTGGATTCTGTAGGGACCGGTGTGGGGATTGTGTAGGGACCGGTGTATGGATTGTGAAGGGACCGGTGTGGGGATTGTGTAGGGACCAGTGTGTGTATTGTGTAGGGACCGGTGTGTTGATTGTGTAGGGACCGGTGTGGGGATTGTGTAGGGACCGGTGTGTGGATTGTGAAGGGGCAGGTGTGGGGATTGTGTAGGGATCAGCGTGTGGATTGTGTAGGGACCGATGTTTGTGTAGGGACCGGCGTGAGGATTGTGTAGGGACCGGTGTTTGTGTAGGGACCGGTGTGGGGAATGTGTAGGGACCGGTGTGTGGATTGTGTAGGGACCGGTGTTTGTGTTGGGACCGGTGTGGGGATTGTGTGGGGACAGGTGTGGGGATTGTGTAGGGACCGGTGTGTGGATTGTGTAGGGACCGGTGCGTGGATTGTGTAGGGCCCGGTGTGTGTATTGTGTAGGGACCGGTGTGTGGGGATTGTGTAGGGACCGGTGTGGGGATTGTGTAGGGCCGGTTGAGGATTGTGTAGGGACCGGTGTTTGTGTAGGGACTGGTGTGGGGATTGTGTAGGGACCGGTGTGGGGATTGTGTAGGGACCGGTGTGTGGATTGTGTAGGGACCGGTGTGTGGATTGTGTAGGGACCGGTGTTTGTGTAGGGACCGGTGTGGGGATTGTGTAGGGACCGGTGTGTGGATTGTGTAGGGACCGGTGTGTGAATTGTGTGGGGACCGGTGTTTGTGTAGGGACCGGTGTGGGGATTGTGTAGGGATCGGTGTGTGGATTGTGAAGGGACCGGTGTGTGTATTGTGTAGGGACCAGTGTGTGGGGATTGTGCATGGACCGGTGTGCGGATTGTGTAGGTACCGGTGTGAGGATTGTGTAGGGATCGGTGTGTGGATTGTGTAGGGACCAGTGTTTGTGTAGGGACCGGTGTGTGGATTGTGTAGGAAGAGGTGTGTGGATTGTGTCGGGACCGGTGTTTGTGTTGGGACCGGTGTGGGGATTGTGTAGGGACAGGTGTGTAGATTGTGTAGGGATCGGTGTGGGGATTGTGTAGGGATCGGTGTGTGGATTGTGTAGGGACCGGTGTTTGTGTAGGGACCGGTGTGAAGATTGTGTAGGGACCAATGTGTGGATTGTGTAGGGACCGGTGTTTGTGTAGGGACCGGTGTAGGGATTGTGTAGGGACCGGTGTGTGGATTGTGGAGGGAGCGGTGTTTGTGTTGGGACAGGTGTGAGGATTGTGTAGGGATCGGTGTGTGGGTTGTGTAGGGACCGGTGTTTGTATAGACACTGGTGTGTGGATTGTGTAGGGACCGGTTTTTGTGTAGGGACCGTTGTGAAGATTGTGTAGGGACCAGTGTTTGTGTTGGGACCGGTGTGGGGATTGTGTAGGGATCGGTGTGTGGATTGTGTAGGGACCGGTGTTTGTGTAGGGACCGGTGTGTGGGGATTGTGTAGGGACCGGTGTTTTTGTAGGGACTGGTGTGGGGATTGTGTATGGATTGGTGTGTGGATTGTGTAGGGACTGGTGTTTGGGGATTGTGTAGGGACCGGTGTGTGGGGATTGTGTAGGGACCGGTGTGTGTATTGTGTAGGGACCGGTGTGTGGATTTTGTAGGGACCGGTCTTTGTGTAGGGACCGGTTTTGGGATTGTGTAGGGACCGGTGTTTGTGTAGGGATCGGTGTGGGGATTGTGTAGGGACCGGTGTTTGTGTAGGGACCGGTGTGGGGATTGTGTAGGGACCGGTGTGTGGATTGTGTAGGGACCGGTGTGGGGATTGTGTAGGGACCAGTGTGGGGATTGTGTAGGGACCGGTGTTTGTGTAGGGACCGGTGTGGGGATTGTGTCGGGATCGGTTGGGGATTGTGTAGGGATCGGTGTTTGGATTGTGTAGGGACTGGTGTGTGGATTTTGTAGGGACCGGTGTGGGGATTGTGTAGGGACCGGTGTTTGTGTAGGGATCGGTGTGTGGATTGTGAAGGGACTGGTGTGTGGATTGTGTAGGGACCAGGGTGTGGATTGTGTAGGGATCGGTGTGTGGATTGTGAAGGGACCGGTGTGTGTATTGTGTAGGGACCAGTGTGTGGGGATTGTGCATGGACCGGTGTGCGGATTGTGTAGGTACCGGTGTGAGGATTGTGTAGGGATCGGTGTGTGGATTGTGTAGGGACCGGTGTTTGTGTAGGGACCGGTGTGTGGGGATTGTGTAGGGACCGGTGTTTTTGTAGAGACTGGTGTGGGGATTGTGTATGGATTGGTGTGTGGATTGTGTAGGGACTGGTGTTTGGGGATTGTGTAGGGACCGGTGTGTGTGTATTGTGTAGGGACCGGTGTGTGGATTGTGTAGGGACCGGTCTTTGTGTAGGGACCGGTGTTGGGATTGTGTAGGGACCGGTGTTTGTGTAGGGACCGGTGTTTGTGTAGGGACAGGTGTGGGGATTGTGTAGGGACCGGTGTGTGGATTGTGTAGGGACTGGTGTGGGGATTGTGTAGGGACCAGTGTGGGGATTGTGTAGGGACCGGTGTGTGGATTGTGTAGGGACCGGTGTGGGGATTGTGTAGGGACCGGTGTGTGGATTGTGTAGGGACCGGTGTGGGGATTGTGTAGGGACCAGTGTGGGGATTGTGTAGGGACCGGTGTTTGTGTAGGGACCGGTGTGGGGATTGTGTCGGGATCGGTTGGGGATTGTGTAGGGATCGGTGTGTGGATTGTGTAGGGACTGGTGTGTGGATTGTGTAGGGACCGGTGTGGGGATTGTGCAGGGACCTGTGTGTGGGAATTGTGTAGGGACCGGTGTTTGGATTGTGTAGGGACCGGTGTGGGGATTGTGTAGGGACCGGTGTTTGTGTAGGGATCGGTGTGTGGATTGTGAAGGGACTGGTGTGTGGATTGTGTAGGGACCAGGGTGTGGATTGTGTAGGGATCGGTGTGTGGATTGTGAAGGGACCGGAGTGGAGATTGTGTAGGATCCGGTGTGTGGATTGGGTAGGGACCAGTGTGGGGATTGTGTAGGGACCGGTGTGGGAATTGTGTTGGGACCGGTGTGTGGATTGTGTAGGGCCGGTTGAGGATTGTGTAGGGACAGGTATGTGGATTGTGTAGGGACAGGTGTGGGGATTGTGTAGGTTGTGTAGTGTGTGGATTGTGTAGGGACTGGTGTTTGTGTAGGGACCGGTGTGGGGATTGTGTAGGGACCGGTGTTTGTGTAGGGACCGTTGTGGGGATTGTGTAGGGAACGGTGTTTGTGTAGGGACCGGTGTGTGGATTGTGTAGGGACCGGTGTTTGTGTAGGGACCAGTGTGGGGATTGTGTAGGGACCGGTGTTTGTGTAGGGACCGGTGTGGGGATTGTGTAGGGATCGGTTGGGGATTGTGTAGGGATTGGTGTGTGGATTGTGTAGGGACTGGTGTGTGGATTGTGTAGGGACCGGTGTGGGGATTGTGTAGGGACCGGTGTGTGGATTGTGTAGGGACCGGTGTGGGGATTGTGTAGGGACCGGTGTTTGTGTAGGGATCGGTGAGTGGATTGTGAATGGACTGGTGTGTGGATTGTGTAGGGACCAGGGTGTGGATTGTGTAGGTGATCGGTGTGTGGATTGTGAAGGGACGGGAGTGGAGATTGTTTAGGGATCGGTGTGTGGATTGGGTAGGGACCGGTGTGGGGATTGTGTAGGGACCGGTGTGGGGATTGTGTAGGGGCCGGTGATTGTGTATGGACCGATGTGTTGATTGTGCAAGCACCGGTTGGGGATTGTGTATGGACCGGTGTGGGGATTGTGTATGGACCGGTGTGTGTATTGTGTTGGGACCGGTGTGGAGATTGTGTAGGGACCGGTGTGTGGATTGTGTTGGGACCGGTGTGTGGATTTTGTAGGGACCGGTGTGTGGATTGTGTAGGGACCGGTGTGTGGATTGTGTAGGGACCGGTGTGTGGATTGTGTAGGGCCCGGTGTGTGGATTGTGTAGGGACCGGTGTGTGGATTGTGTAGGGACCGGTGTGTGGATTGTGTAGGGACCGGTGTGTGGATTGTGTAGGGACCGGTGTGTGGGGATTGTGTAGGGACCGGTGTGTGAATTGTGTAGGGACCGGTGTGTGAATTATGTAGGGATTGTGTCGGGACCGGTGTTTGTGTTGGGACCGGTGTGCGGATTGTGTAGGGACCGGTGTGTGTATTGTGTAGGGACCGATGTGTGGATTATATAGGGACCGATGTTTGTGTAGGGACCGGTGTGGGGATTGTGTATGGACCGGTGTGTGGATTGTGTAGGGACCGGTGTGGGGATTGTGTAGGGATCGGTGTTTGTGTAGGGATCGGTGTGTGGGGATTGTGTATGGACGTATGGACCGGTGTGTGGATTGTGTAGGGACCGGTGTGAGGATTGTGTAGGGACCGGTGTGTGGATTTTGTAGGGACCGGTGTGTGGATTGTGTAGGGACCGGTGTGTGGATTGTGTAGGGACCGGTGTGTGGGGATTGTGTAGGGACCGGTGTGTGTATCGTGTAGGGACTGGTGTGTGGGGATTGTGTAGGGACCGGTGTGTGGGGATTGTGTAGGGACCGGTGTGTGTTGATTGTGTTGGGGCCGGTGTGTGGATTGTGTAGGGACCGGTGTGGCGATTGTGTAGGGACCGGTGTGTGTGGATTGTGTAGGGACCGGTGTGGCGATTGTGTAGGGACCGGTGTGTGGATTGTGTAGAGACCGGTGTGTGGATTGTGTAGGGACCAGTGTGTGGGGATTGTGTAGGGACCGGTGTGTGTTGATTGTGTTGGGGCCGGTGTGTGGATTGTGTAGGGACCGGTGGGGCGATTGTGTAGGGACCGGTGTGTGGATTGTGTAGGGACCGGTTGAGGATTGTGTAGGGACCGCTTGAGGATTGTGTAGGGACCGGTTGAGGATTGTGCAGGGACTGGTGTGTGGATTGTGCAGGGACTGGTGTGTGGATTGTGTAGGGACCGGTTGAGGATTGTGTAGGGACCGATTGAGGATTGTGTAGGGACCGGTGTGTGGATTGTGTAAGGACAGGTGTGTGGATTGTGTAGGGACCGGTTGAGGATTGTGTAGGGACAGGTGTGATGATTGTGTAGGAACCGGTGTGTGGATTGTGTAGGGACCGGTGTGTGGATTGTGTAGGGACCGGTTGAGGATTGTGTAGGGACCGGTGTGTGGATTGTGTAGGGACCGGTGTGGGGATTGTGTAGGGACCGGTTGAGGATTGTGTAGGGACCGTTTGAGGATTGTGTAGGGACCGGTTGAGGATTGTGTAGGGACATGTGTGTGGATTGTGTAGGGCCGGTTGAGGATTGTGTAGGGACCGGTTTGTGGTGATTGTGTAGGGACCGGTGTTTGTGTAGGGACCGGTGTGGGGATTGTGTAGGGACCGGTGTGTGGATTGTGTAGGGACCGGTGTGGGGATTGTGTAGGGACCGGTGTGTGGATTGTGTAGGGACCGGTGTGGGGATTGTGTAGGGACAGGTGTGAGGATTGTGTAGGGACCGGTGTGGAGATTGTGTAGGAACCGGTGTGGGGATTGTGTAGGGACCGATTGAGGATTGTGTAGGGACCGGTTGAGGATTGTGTAGGGACCGGTTAAGGATTGTGTAGGGACATGTGTGTGGATTGTGTAGGGACCGGTTGAGGATTGTGTAGGGACCGGTTGAGGATGGTGTAGGGACCGGTTGAGGATTGTGTAGGGACATGTGTGTGGATTGTGCAGGGACCGGTTGAGGATTGTGTAGGGACATGTGTGTGGATTGTGTAGGGACAGGTGTGTGGATTGTGTAGGGACCGGTGTGTGCATTGTGTAGGGCCGGTTGAGGATTGTGTAGGGACCGGTGTGTGGATTGTGTAGGGACCGGTTGAGGATTGTGTAGGGACCGGTTGAGGATTGTGTAGGGACCGGTTGAGGATTGTGTAGGGCCATGTGTGTGGATTGTGTAGGAACCGGTTGAGGATTGTGTAGGGATCGGTTGAGGATTGTGTAGGGACCGGTTGAGGATTGTGTAGGGACATGTGTGTGGATTGTGTAGGGCCGGTTGAGGATTGTGTAGGGACCGGTTGAGGATTGTGTAGGGACCGGTTGAGGATTGTGTAGGGACCGGTTGAGGATTGTGTAGGGACCGGTTGAGGATTGTGTAGGGACCGGTGTGTGGATTGTGTAGGGACCGGTGTGTGGATTGTGTTGGGACCGGTGTGTGGATTGTGTAGGGATCGGTGTGGGGATTGTGTAGGGACCGGTGTGTGGATTGTGTTGGGACCGGTGTGTGGATTGTGTAGGGATCGGTGTGTGGATTGTGTTGGGACCGGTGTGTGGATTGTGTAGGGATCGGTGTGTGGATTGTGTAGGGACCGGTGTGTGGGGATTGTGTAGGGACATGTGTGTGGATTGTGTAGGGACCGGTGTTTGTGTAGGGACCGGTGTGTGGATTGTGTAGGGACCGGTGTGTGGATTGTGTAGGGACCGGTGTGTGGATTGTGTAGGGACCGGTGTTTGTGTAGGGACCGGTGTGTGGATTGTGTAGGGACCGGTGTGGGGATTGTGTAGGGACCAGTGAGGGGATTGTGTAGGGACCGGTGTGTGGATTGTGTAGGGACCGGTGTGTGGATTGTGTAGGGACCGGTGTGTGGATTGTGTTGGGACCGGTGTGTGTATTGTGTAGGGACCGGTGTGGGGATTGTGTAGGGACCGGTGTGTGGATTGTGTAGGGACCGGTGTGTGGATTGTGTAGGGACCGGTGTGTGGATTGTGTTGGGACCGGTGTGTGGATTGTGTAGGGATCGGTGTGTGGATTGTGTAGGGATCGGTGTGTGGATTGTGTAGGGACCGGTGTGTGGATTGTGTAGGGACCGGTGTGTGGATTGTGTAGGGATCGGTGTGTGGATTGTGTAGGGACCGGTGTGTGGATTGTGTAGGGACTGGTGTGTGGATTGTGTTGGGACCGGTGTGTGGATTTTGTAGGGATCGGTGTGTGGATTGTGTAGGGATCGGTTGAGGATTGTGTAGGGACCGGTGTGTGGATTGTGTAGGGACCGGTGTGTGGATTGTGTAGGGACCGGTGTGTGGATTGTGTAGGGACCGGTGTTTGTGTAGGGACCGGTGTGTGGATTGTGTAGGGACCGGTGTGGGGATTGTGTAGGGACCAGTGAGGGGATTGTGTAGGGACCGGTGTGTGGATTGTGTAGGGACCGGTGTGTGGATTGTGTAGGGCCGGTTGAGGATTGTGTAGGGACCGGTGTGTGGATTGTGTAGGGATCGGTTGAGGATTGTGTAGGGACCGGTGTGGGGATTGTGTAGGGACCGGTGTGTGGATTGTGTAGGGACCGGTGTGTGGATTGTGTAGGGACCGGTGTGTGGATTGTGTAGGGACCGGTGTGTGGATTGTGTAGGGACCGGTGTGTGGATTGTGTAGGGCCGGTTGAGGATTGTGTAGGGACCGGTTGAGGATTGTGTGGAGACCGGTGTGGAACGGACACCACGCGGTGAAGAATGTGCGTTTTAGCACCTATAAGTTACACTAAGTTTGTTTATGGCCCGACATCTTGGACCTCACACGTGTTAACAGTGAGAGCTGTGCAGACGAAGGTTACTGTGGTGAAGGTCGGTCAGACGGTGCCGGTACAGGGGCCGGGCCGGTCGGGCAACGGTGGATGGGGGGGGGGGGGGGCGACACACGAGTCATAAGCTGCACCTCCGCCGCTTCAGGCAGTACAGGGTAGGTCTGCATAGACATTAGACAGACCTCTCATCGCACCGGCCCACAGGCATGAGACTTCGTGCTCTGGAACATCACGGTAGGTCATGGCGCATCATGACGTCATGGCATGGCATGAAGCATCATGGTGGTGGTGGTGGTGGTATTGGGGCTTTACGACTACGTGACTGTCGTTATTTATAGTCCGAGTCTCTCACGCCGACCCAAGCGGGGAAACCGAATGACCTCGCCAGTAGCCAGGCTCGAACCGGAACCCCTGGATTCCGAGCCCAACGCTCCACCGACTGAGGAATTATAAGAATAGTGTGTGAAGCTGAGGGGCCTCAATGGATAACATTTGGAATTTCCTTAATTTGAAATGGTACGTTCATTGGCTCCAAGAATATACGATGTAGTTAGCATCTAGCACGGACACAGTCATAATCTTGGTATACCATAATGTACATCAGAATACTGCAGTATACCAGAATACTGCAGAATTTGCATCATTTAAACTTAACAAGTCGTGTTTTGTCATGTCATGAGTTTTACCAGAAGTCTAAAGAATAAGAAATAGTCATCGTGAAGCTAAAACAATTAATTCCTTTGATAAATGTCTTGGCTGTATAACTGAGTATCTATGTGAGTATCTTTAACATATTGAAACATGAGTGTAAACACTTCAACAATGTTCTATACAGTTGCTCTTTTGCAAAGCAAACGAAGGAAAATGATCTGTACTGCACAGAGGTTGCAGTGCAACACGTGCATTATGTGTCAATGGCTACCTATGAACCGGCGCGCCACATGGGCCTCTGAATCTCAGTTTAAGTTCTGTTTATGCTTGCGGCTGCCCCTGACCGGCATACAGAGGCCACCCATGGACATTACATCCCCGGCTGTCGCTGGCGAACAGCGCCGCGCTCCCTGCACTATAAATCCACTGTCTGCCACCGGCTCAGACTGCTCACTGCTCAGCACGCTACGGCGTCGCCTTGTATTCAGTAATAGCGCGCCCGTGTCGTATGCGGCGTACGCTGCAGGAGGTTCTCAGTGTCGTATACTCGTGTCGTATGCATTGCACACTGCAGGAGGACTGGAGATGACGACCATTCCGTTGATGACCTGGTGACCCACTGATGATCTCTGAGAATTGAAATGGCCATTCAACAGACTGCGAAGTATCATTCGCTGTGGTGTACTGGTGTCTAAAGAAGCAAATGATGCAGCAAATTAGGCGACCACAACGTAACGTTCCAACACCTGCCCTGCTACAATATGCAAGCCACTTGACACATGTCTGAAGTGGTTGTGGTTTATGTGGTATTTGGTTTAGTCAGCTAGGCATTACATATTTATAGCACGTTTAATTACATATATCAGCGAATTACTCTGTAATGATATGTGCATACGTGAAGGACATGACGAGCCTGAATTCCGACCACCGATTTACACATAGACAGGCCCACTGGATCCCAAATACTCGATTAATTAGTATATACATGTTATGAGGTTCGGCGGGATCCTGGATCCAATATTAGATTTCGTGACGCACCTCTTGGATTTGGGATCTGTCTCTGGGTTATGCACATGTATATGTTTGTAAGACCTGTCACAATAAACTAGCATATGCAAATGAGATGGGCACATAATTACACGATTCCCAGGCTTGGCTACGTATAAGAGATAAAGCTATTATTAGCAGCGCATGTGCATTGTACAAGGCGTTGCAGACATGGCCCTGAGACACCTGAGACACCTGAAACACCCGAGACACCTGAGACACCTGAGGAACCTGAGACACCTGAGACACCTGATACACCTGATACACCTGATACACTTGATACACCTGGGACACCTGAGACACCTGCGACACCTGAGATACCTAATACAACTGAGACACCTGAGACAACTGAGACTCCTGAGACACCTGATGAACCTGAGATGCATGATGAACCTGTACTGAGACACCTGCAAGACACCTGAGACGCCTGATACACCTGAGACACCTGATACACCTGAGACACATGCGACACCTGAGATGCATGAGGCTGAAGAGACACCTAACACCTAACACTACCACCTAACACTAACACTAACACTAACACCTAACACTACCACATAACGCTACCACCTAACACTACCACCTAACACTACCACCTAACACTACCACCTAACACTACCACCTAACACTAACACCTAACACTAACACCTAACACTACCACCTAACACTAACACCTAACACTAACACCTAACACTACCACCTAACACTACCACCTAACACTAACACCTAACACTAACACCTAACACTAACACCTAACACTAACACCTAACACTAACACCTAACACTAACACCTAACACTAACACCTAACACTAACACCTAACACTAACACCTAACACTAACACCCAACACTAACACCTAACACTAACACCTAACACTAACACCTAACACTAACACCTAACACTAACACCTAACACTAACACCTAACACTAACACCTAACACTAACACCTAACACTAACACCTAACACTAACACCTAACACTAACACCTAACACTAACACCTAACACTAACACCTAACACTAACACCTAACACTAACACCTAACACTAACACCTAACACTAACACCTAACACTAACACCTAACACTAACACCTAACACTAACACCTAACACTAACACCTAACACTAACACCTAACACTAACACCTAACACTAACACCTAACACTAACACCTAACACTAACACCTAACACTAACACCTAACACTAACACCTAACACTAACACCTAACACTAACACCTAACACTAACACCTAACACTAACACCTAACACTAACACCTAACACTAACACCTAACACTAACACCTAACACTAACACCTAACACTAACACCTAACACTAACACCTAACACTAACACCTAACACTAACACCTAACACTAACACCTAACACTAACACCTAACACTAACACCTAACACTAACACCTACACACTACACCTAACACTAACACCTAACACTAACACCTACACTAACACCTAACACCTAACACCACCCTAACACCTAACACTAACACCTAACACTAACACCTAACACTAACACCTAACACTAACACCTAACACTAACACACTACTACACTAACCTAACTAACCTAACACTAACACCTAACACTAACACCTAACACTAACACCTAACACTAACACCTAACACTAACACCTAACACTAACACCTAACACTAACACCTAACACTAACACCTAACACTAACACCTAACACTAACACCTAACACTAACACCTAACACTAACACCTACACTAACACCTAACACTAACACCTAACACTAACACCTAACACTAACACCTAACACTAACACCTAACACTAACACCTAACACTAACACCTAACACTAACACCTAACACTAACACCTAACACTAACACCTAACACTAACACCTAACACTAACACCTAACACTAACACCTAACACTAACACCTAACACTAACACCTAACACTACCACCTAACACTAACACCTAACACTAACACCTAACACTAACACCTAACACTAACACCTAACACTAACACCTAACACTAACACTAACACTAACACCTAACACTAACACCTAACACTAACACCTAACACTAACACCTAACACTAACACCTAACACTAACACCTAACACTAACACCTAACACTAACACCTAACACTAACACCTAACACTAACACCTAACACTAACACCTAACACTAACACCTAACACTAACACCTAACACTAACACCTAACACTAACACCTAACACTAACACCTAACACTAACACCTAACACTAACACCTAACACTAACACCTAACACTAACACCTAACACTAACACCTAACCACTACCCACCTAACACTAACACACACTAACACTAACACCTAACACTAACACCTAACACTAACACCTAACACTAACACCTAACACTAACACTAACACCTAACACTAACACCTAACACTAACACCTAACACTAACACCTAACACTAACACCTAACACTAACCACCTAACACTAACACCTAACACTAACACCTAACACTAACACCTAACACTAACACCTAACACTAACACCTAACACTAACACCTAACACTAACACCTAACACTAACACCTAACACTAACACCTAACACTAACACCTAACACTAACACCTAACACTAACACCTAACACTAACACCTAACACTAACACCTAACACTAACACCTAACACTAACACCTAACACTAAACACCTAACACCTAACACTAACACTAACACTAACACTAACACCTAACACTAACACCTAACACACTAACACCTAACACTAACACTAACACCTAACACCTAACACTAACACCTAACACCTAACCACCTAACACTAACACTAACACCTTACACTAACACTAACACTAACACTAACACTAACACTAACACTCTAACACCTAACACTAACACCTAACACTAACACCTAACACCAAACACCTAACACCTAACACCTAACACTAACACTAACACTTAACACTAACACTAACACTAACACTAACACCTAACACTAACACCTAACACTAACACCTAACACTAACACCTAACACTAACACCTAACACTAACACCTATCACTAACACCTAACACTAACACCTAACACTAACACCTAACACTAACACCTAACACCTAACACCTAACACTAACACCTAACACTAACACCTAACACCTAACACTAACACCTAACACCTAACACCTAACACTAACACTATTACTAACACCTAACACTAACACCTAACACTAACACCTAACACTACCACCTAACACTACCACCTAACACTACCACCTAACACTACCACCTAACACTACCACCTAACACTACCACCTAACACTACCATCTAACACTACCACCTAACACTACCACCTAACACTACCACCTAACACTACCACCTAACACTACCACCTAACACTAACACCTAACACTAACACCTAACACTAACACCTAACACTAACACCTAACACTAACACCTAACACTAACACCTAACACTAACACCTAACACTAACACCTAACACTAACACCTAACACTAACACCTAACACTAACACCTAACACTAACACCTAACACTAACACCTAACACTAACACCTAACACCTAACACCTAACACTAACACTAACACTAACACCTAACACTAACACCTAACACTAACACCTAACACTAACACCTAACACTAACACCTAACACTAACACCTAACACCTAACACCTAACACTAACACTAACACCTAACACTAACACCTAACACTAACACCTAACACTAACACCTAACACTAACACCTAACACTAACACCTAACACTAACACCTAACACTAACACCTAACACTAACACCTAACACTAACACTAACACCTAACACTAACACCTAACACTAACACCTAACACTAACACCTAACACTAACACCTAACATTAACACCTAACACTAACACCTAACACTAACACCTAACACTAACACCTAACACTAACACCTAACACTAACACCTAACACTAACACCTAACACTAACACCTAACACTAACACCTAACACTAACACCTAACACTAACACCTAACACTAACACCTAACACTAACACCTAACACTAACACCTAACACTAACACCTAACACTAACACCTAACACTAACACCTAACACCAACACTAACACCTAACACTAACACCTAACACTAACACCTAACACTAACACCTAACACTAACACCTAACACTAACACCTAACACTAACACCTAACACTAACACCTAACACTAACACCTAACACTAACACCTAACACTAACACCTAACACTAACACCTAACACTAACACCTAACACTAACACCTAACACTAACACCTAAACACTAACACCTAACACTAACACCTAACACTAACACCTAACACTAACACCTAACACTAACACCTAACACTAACACTAACACCTAACACTAACACCTAACACTAACACCTAACACTAACACCTAACACTAACACCTAACACTAACACCTAACACTAACACCTAACACTAACACCTAACACTAACACCTAACACTAACACCTAACACTAACACCTAACACTAACACCTAACACTAACACCTAACACTAACACCTAACACTAACACCTAACACTAACACCTAACACTAACACCTAACACTAACACCTAACACTAACACCTAACACTAACACCTAACACTAACACCTAACACTAACACCTAACACTAACACCTAACACTAACACCTAACACTAACACCTAACACTAACACCTAACACTAACACCTAACACTAACACCTAACACTAACACCTAACACTAACACCTAACACTAACACCTAACACTAACACCTAACACTAACACCTAACACTAACACCTAACACTAACACCTCACACTAACACCAACAATTTCGACTTGCCCCCCCCCCCCCCCCCCCTGACAAAAATCCGTGTCGCCGCTCCTGATGGGTGGTGGGTGATTTTGGGCCACATAGAGCTGCAGACCACTGAACAAAATGTTGAACAAATACAGGTGAGACAACTACAATGTGTTTTGGATGGCAAAATGTGGATGAATGTAATCGTGAAAGCGCGAGTTGTTGAAAAAGAGAGTTCGGATTGAAATTTAATGCCTAAGACAATATCCAATAAAGCGCTGCCACAACATTATACCGCCTACACGGCGACCAGCTCACCTGGGACAAATTTGGACGGCGACCAACCAATGGTTTGTATTACCCTCGCTGCCACTACGGGTGAGGTTAGAAGTCCGGCGCTCTCCCAACTGAGCTACGGGGGTGGACTACAGAATTACTATTACTATTACTATTATTACGTGTAAAATAACCCATAAAACATACGTTGCATGACTTTCGTATATATTTTGCACATAGTGACCGTTGTTCGTTTGTGACCCTGACCTGTGCTTACAATTTCACTTTTTCTTATGTGGGAGATGCATTATACCTTTGAGAGCAGGTTGTGCATACGTCATATTTCGAAGGTTTTATATATAAGCGCAAATAGCTGTGACCAGGGACCTAGGCAGGGGGGGGGGGTCACGGGGCCATCACCCCCCCCCCCCCCCGCTCCCTGATCAAACACCAATTTACACTAGATAAAATACGATGGTGACGACGACCCGAATCCACCCCCCCCCCCCCCGTCAAGAACATTTGGACTGAGGAGTGAAATTTGAGAAGTGAAATCGAAGTGCCCAGAACCGTTCCTCCTTTTTTTCTCTTTTTTTAATAAATTTAGTCCGAATGTTTTTGAATGGATGGATTTCCAAGGTCAGGCTCCGCGCTAAGCATAGCTTGTTGCGCAGGCCCTGACCCCACAACCCGATCAAGCAATTCCTGGCGTCCGGCAGAATTTAGAAGCGAAGGTTTTACGTGCCCGACATACCTGGACACGGTCCGCCCCGCCCTCTGACGTCACCTGACCTTGAGTGCGACCCGCTGCCACCGGCCACAGGTCATCCCAGTCGGAGGCAAATAGCGAGCGCCGAAGCGACTCGAACCCGAGCTGCCACTACCGGATGAGGTCAGAAGCCCGACGCTCTCCCAACTGAGCTACTGGGGCGGACAGGGGCGGACTCCTTGCCAAAAATAGCCCAGAACCGTTCCGCTGCCACTGCTCTGGAAGCCAGAGAAGGCCCACTGGAGGTCAGAGTTGGCGCTCTTGAGGCAGAAGTGGGCCCTCTGGAAGCCAGAGTGGATCCTTGGAAGGATGGATTGGGCCCTTTGGAAGCCAGGGGTCCCCTAGAGGTCAGAATTGGGCCGCTGAAGGCTGAAGTGGGCCCTCTGGAGGTGGAGGCAGCAGTGGGGCCTCTGGAGGTAGAGGTCGGAGTGTGCCCTCTGGAGGTCAGAATAGGCCCGCTGGAGGCCACATGGAGCCCTCTGGAGGCTGGAGGGGCCCTCTGGAGGTCACCGTCAGCATGGACCCTCGGAATGCGAGAGTGGCCGTCGCAAATTGAGGTCACCGGAGGTCATGAAAAGTGAAATTTTCGAACTTTAGGACTTACCTCCAGAAACTCCAAATATACCCCAGAAACTCAGGCACTCCCAGAAACTCAGGCACTATGATAGCTAGGAAGAAACGAAAAACAAAAATATAATTTTAGCTCATGTTAACAGGTCATGGAAAGTGAAATTTCGGCTGTTACCAAATGTCATGCTGGTATTTTCATCCAAGAAGTTGTTCGTGCATAGCGTTTTCACCGTCTGCACCTCCCTTTGGACCTGCCCTTTGGTCACCGATATAAAAATGTCCGAGTTAAATGAATTGCCGATACCTATGCTCTGATTAACTCCTGTGAGTTTCAAATCGTTCGATCAACCCCCGTGACTTTGGCACGACCGCAACTATTTTTGGAAGTAAGATCACTCGACGTAACCTGATGATCTGGCCTGAGATGACCCGCGGTAAAAAATACACCATATGTGGATAATTTATGCGCGAAGACATATTCCAATTTTTGTTGCGCTGTACGCCGCCGTTTTCCCGTTATTCCCGAAAACCTCAGGGAGAGTCAAAATGACCCACACCAGGGCGAAGGTTAATCGGTGGCAGCGTTTTGGCTTAGAAGAAAGCCTTGTATCGTGATCTCACAGAAATGCCGGTGGTGATAACTCAGTAACTGTTCCATCAAGAGAGCTGAAATTTTCCACAACGTGATTCGGCGCCTCATATACCCACATAGACATAGGAACAGGGGGCACTTTCGGCCATTTTTTTCTTCAAAAAATATTTGTATTTTGGTCGGTGATTTTGTTATGGCAAAAGGTTCGCTAAGACTGGAAGAGCCCGATTCTGCAAAGAAATATTGCATTCTCTCAATACGAGATCAAAGTTTGGTTTCTCTCAATACGAGATCAAAGTTTCACTGCCCTCCCTCCCCCCCCCCCCCACACTCACACACTTTTCGTGACGTTCCAACGTCCCTGTTAATACCCATGACAACGGATTGCCATCGAAACCTGAAATGTAGTGCGTTTTGGCCCTGGCGATCTGTCTTGGGATACCCAATGCCTGTAAATACCCTCTAAGACCGTCTGAATGCCGCTTTCAGGCCGACATAAGCCAAAGGGTTTAAAAACCCTAAAAAGTGTAAAAACCAAGCCTCAGGTGTAAAAATACCCTTTAGAATCAGCGTAGGGCACCCTGTACCGATCGAGGGCCCTTTCAGACCAACCGAGGGCCCTTTTGCAAAGTTGCCCCCCCCTTAGGGCCAGGGCTGTGACCGCCCCTGGTTATAATCGACAACTTGGCTGGTCCATCTGTGCTGGAATGCCCAGCCCGGCTGACCCTTTACAGGCATTCAGTACACCGCGCCATGAACATATACTTACAGATCCACACAGAACATATACTGGAGGCTTGCCTGGAGGTGACAATAATGAAGCAAATTTGCCTGTGCTTTCAGTCGCGTTAAAGGGACATTCCCACCTTAACATTAGTTTTGAGTTGAGATAGCCATGTTGTTGGATTTGCTTTGAAATTAAGTAGGGTAGCAGTTAAAACAACCACATAGGTCTATTCGAAAAGAAATTCGAGCTTGGTCTTGACAATTGTAACAAATAAACCCCACGTGTATTTGAATAGGGGTTTAAAGCCGATGCCGTCGTCTCTCTTTACCCAATGGTGATGATAGTCGACTTGTTTTAAGGCAAACCTTGGAGATATTTACGCGTTTCGTTTCTCGATCGCTGGGTGTATTCTATTTACCGTGGGTTATATCAGGATAACTAGACTTCTATAAAGTGAAACTCTAATGCAATTTTCAAACGATGCCAAGAATTCGATGTGTGGTATGTGGAGCTTTCAGTGACAAGACTTCGGTGGTCAAGTGAGTGCGACACAGTTTACCTGGTACCTGCTTGTATTTGAATCGCCAGAATTGTCTGACAAAAATTGTGCCAAACTTTAGCAGCGTAAAGGATTTATCTATAGCTCTATTTAGCTCAATAATGACGTCATCAACCCAAATTTAAAAAACTTAATTATTATAAATTGAGTGAAGTTTTCGAGAGAAAAAATATCACCATCGTTTTCAGCAGCACTTACTTCATATTTTCGGGTACAACCGGCGTATATTTGACAACTTTCAGAAAGGTGGCAATGTCCCTTTAACATGTTCCTTCCTGTTAATACCACAAATGCACTGCACCGCGTAGTTCGGTGGGCCTTAACCCTATTCCCTGCGGGGGCAGATTCTGCCCCCACCCCCCCCCCCCCCGGTAGGTTTTCACTTGCCGCTTCTAAACCGTTAGGTCTAGCGTCCTGAAACCTTGTGACTTTTTCCAAAATTGAATGACGAGTGTTGTATGAAAATTTTGAAAAAATCCGTCCAGCAGAGGCGGTTCCAGGCTCCTGTTTTGTGGAGGGTGTTACGAATGCGGTTTTGCGGCGCATACTTTCCTCGTGGTTTGCAGTGCAAAAATGCGTCAGAAACAATTTTAATGCAATATGCATCATATATACTGGGATTGTATATATTTGTGGGCAGAGGCACACTCAGGATAAAAAAATGGGAGGCGATACCCACCCTCAAATTAGGTCCAACTTCAAATTAGTAAGATGATAAAAGCGCTACGCGCATGGTGCCCCCATGCTTTTTCATGGATCCGAATATGCGCAATATATCAAATTTAACAAATTACAGCATATAATGCCCACATGTGACGTTCATGTCGTCCCAAACAATCACGAACAGCAATATGTTTTTCCTGAAAATCCCCCCATTTTACATTCCCTGAATACGCCTACGATTTTTTATTTTGTTTTGTGTCTTTTAATATATTAAAGACCAGTAAATTTGAAGCCCAAAAACGTTTGGGGCATGCAAATCGGTCGAGCCACATGGCCGCAATGACCTTTCAAGAAGCACCCAAAATTTTCGGGATTTTGGCCCCCTGGCCCACCATTCTTGAACAAAACAAAAAAAATCGGGGTTCAAAAAGAGAGATCTTGTCCTGACGCATCGAATGGCGTTTTTTTCCCCATCGAAATCAACCGAGCGGTTCTCGAGATCTCTGGGGGGGGGGGGGGCAGAATCTGCCCCCCCCCCCCCCCCCCCCGCAGGTTAACGTAATTCTGGCCGCCAGCAGGGAATAGGGTTAAACTTGGGTGGATCAACTGGCCTTGGGGATTATTGGTACCTAACCGGCTAACGATATCTACTCGTACTTATCGACGGAGTCTTGTCACAGGCCGTTTCCCGTCTACCGTCCCCTTAGAAAGCACGTAGGCTGTATGTATGTACCTACCGTAATATGCTGTGTCGTGCGGCGCAGTCTACCACTTGCTGTGTCGTGCGGCGCAGTCTACCACTTGCTGTGGTGCATCTAACACCAAGAAGCAGTCTCCATAATGTCCTAGGCATGTATTAATTGTCATTTGTCATCGGGCTGTTAAATATATAGACTTTAAGCAAGAAGTCGTGACTTACGGCACAGTATACCATTCAATTTGAAGAAACTAGCACCAATGACCAAGTTGCAGTGCCCAATCCACTATCACAAGGTACTGGACACCCGGTATGTGCAGCCTGTGTACTTGCAGGCATGCCGTATGTAGCTTCGGTACCAGCTTATCTACCCTCTAGTTTTTTCGTTTACTGTCCGATTTTCTTGAAATGAGCAAAAAGGGACTCAACGGCACCCCAGCTTGCGTCAGGAAAAACAAAACATCACCTAGAGGTCAAAGGTCAAGGTCACGGGGACGAATACGAGATTTCAAGCTTCGGTACCAGCTTGTGTACCCTCTAGTTTTTTCGTTTACTGTCCGATTTTCTTGAAATGAGCAAAAAGGGACTCAACGGCACCCCAGCTTGCGTCAGGAAAAACAAAACATCACCTAGAGGTCAAAGGTCAAGGTCACGGGGACGAATACGAGATTTCAAGCTTCGGTACCGGCTTGTGTACCCTCTAGTTTTTTCGTTTACTGTCCGATTTTCTTGAAATGAGCAAAAAGGGACTCAACGGCACCCCAGCTTGCGTCAGGAAAAAACAAAACATCGCCTAGAGGTCAAAGGTCAAGGTCACGGGGACGAATACGAGATTTCAAGCTTCGGTACCAGCTTGTGTACCCTCTAGTTTTTTCGTTTACTGTCCGATTTTCTTGAAATGAACAAAAAGGGACTCAACGGCACCCCAGCTTGCGTCAGGAAAAACAAAACATCACCTAGAGGTCAAAGGTCAAGGTCACGGGGACGAATACGAGATTTCAAGCTTCGGTACCAGCTTGTGTTCCCTCTAGTTTTTTCGTTTACTGTCCGATTTTCTTGAAATGAGCAAAAAGGGACTCAACGGCACCCCAGCTTGCGTCAGGAAAAACAAAACATCACCTAGAGGTCAAAGGTCAAGGTCACGGGGACGAATACGAGATTTCAAGCTTCGGTACCAGCTTGTGTACCCTCTAGTTTTTTCGTTTACTGTCCGATTTTCTTGAAATGAGCAAAAAGGGACTCAACGGCACCCCAGCTTGCGTCAGGAAAAACAAAACATCACCTAGAGGTCAAAGGTCAAGGTCACGGGGACGAATACGAGATTTCAAGCTTCGGTACCGGCTTGTGTACCCTCTAGTTTTTTCGTTTACTGTCCGATTTTCTTGAAATGAGCAAAAAGGGACTCAACGGCACCCCAGCTTGCGTCAGGAAAAACAAAACATCGCCTAGAGGTCAAAGGTCAAGGTCACGGGGACGAATACGAGATTTCAAGCTTCGGTACCAGCTTGTGTACCCTCTAGTTTTTTCGTTTACTGTCCGATTTTCTTGAAATGAGCAAAAAGGGACTCAACGGCACCCCAGCTTGCGTCAGGAAAAACAAAACATCACCTAGAGGTCAAAGGTCAAGGTCACGGGGACGAATACGAGATTTCAAGCTTCGGTACCAGCTTGTGTACCCTCTAGTTTTTTCGTTTACTGTCCGATTTTCTTGAAATGAGCAAAAAGGGACTCAACGGCACCCCAGCTTGCGTCAGGAAAAACAAAACATCACCTAGAGGTCAAAGGTCAAGGTCACGGGGACGAATACGAGATTTCAAGCTTCGGTACCAGCTTGTGTACCCTCTAGTTTTTTCGTTTACTGTCCGATTTTCTTGAAATGAGCAAAAAGGGACTCAACGGCACTCCAGCTTGCGTCAGGAAAAACAAAACATCACCTAGAGGTCAAAGGTCAAGGTCACGGGACGAATACGAGATTTCAAGCTTCGGTACCAGCTTGTGTACCCTCTAGTTTTTTCGTTTACTGTCCGATTTTCTTGAAATGAGCAAAAAGGGACTCAACGGCACCCCAGCTTGCGTCAGGAAAAACAAAACATCACCTAGAGGTCAAAGGTCAAGGTCACGGGGACGAATACGAGATTTCAAGCTTCGGTACCAGCTTGTGTACCCTCTAGTTTTTTTCGTTTACTGTCCGATATGCTCGCAATGTGCAAAAAGGGACTCGCCGGCACGTTAGCTTGCGTCATGAAAACAAAAAGTCATCCAGAGGTCAAAAGTCAAGGTCAGGGGGACGAATACGAGATTCTAAGCTTCGGTACCAGCATGGTGTACCCTCTAGTTTTTTCGTTTACTGTCCGATTTGCTTGAAATGAGCAAAAAGGGACTCAACGGCACCCCAGCTTGCGTCAGGAAAAACAAAAAGTCATCCAAAGGTCAAAGGTCAAGGTCACGGGGACGAATACGAGATTTTAAACTTCGGTACCAGCTTGTGTACCTTCTAGTTTTTTCGTTTACCGACCAATTTGCTCGCAATGGGCAAAAAAGGACTCGCCGGCACCATAGCTTGCGTCAGAAAAAAAAACATCACCTAGAGGTCAAAGGTCAAGGTCACGGGGACGAATACGAGATTTCAAGCTTCGGTACCAGCTTGTGTACCCTCTAGTTTTTTCGTTTACCGTCCGATATGCTCAAAATATGCAAAAAGGGACTCGCCGGCACGATAGCTTGCGTCAGGAAAAACAAAAAAAGCATCCAGAGGTCAAAGGTCAAGGTCAAAGGGACGAATACGAGATTGTAAGCTTCGGTACCGGCTTGTGTACCCTCTAGTTTTTTCGTTTACAGTCCGATTTACTCGCAATGGGTAAAAAGGGACTCGCCGGCATGTTAGCTTGCGTCAGGAAAAACAAAAAGGCATCCAGAGGTCAAAAGTCAAGGTCACGGGGACGAATACGAGATTTTAAGCTTCGGTACCAGCTTGTGTACCCTCTAGTTTTTTTCGTTTACTGTCCGATTTGCTTGAAATGAGCAAAAAGGGACTCAACGAAACCCCAGATTGCGTCAGGAAAAACAAAACATCACCTAGAGGTCAAAGGTCAAGGTCACGGGGACGAATATGAGATTTTAAGCTTCGGTATCAGCTTGTGTACCCTCTAGTTTTTTTTCGTTTACCGTCCGATTTGCTCGCAATGTGCAAAAAGGGACTCGCCGGCACGTTAGCTTGCGTCAGGAAAAATAAAAAGGCATCCAGAGGTCAAAGGTCAAGGTCAAGGGGACGAATACGAGATTTTAAGCTTCGGTACCGGCTTGTGTACCCTCTAGTTTTTTCGTTTATAGTCCGATTTGCTCGCAATGAGCAAAAAGGGACTCGCCGGCACGTTAGCTTGCGTCAGGAAAAACAAAAAGGCATCCAGAGGTCAAAGGTCAAGGTCAAGGGGACGAATACGAGATTTTAAGCTTCGGTACCAGCTTGTGTACCCTCTAGTTTTTTTTTCGTTTACAGTCCGATTTGCTCGCAATGAGCAAAAAGGGACTCGCCGGCACCCCACCTTGCGTCAGGAAAAACAAAAAATTACCTAAACGTCAAAAGTCAAGGTCAGGGGGACGAATACGAGATTCTAAGCTTCGGTACCAGCATGGTGTACCCTCTAGTTTTTTTCTTTTACCGTCCGATTTTCTCGCAATGGGCAAAAAGGGACTCGCCGGCACCATAGCTTGCGTCAGAAAAAAACAAAACATCACCTAGAGGTCAAAGGTCAAGGTCATGGGGACGAATACGATATTTTAAGCTTCGGTACAAGCTTATGTACCCTCTAGTTTTTTTCATTTACTGTCCGATTTGCTTGAAATGAGCAAAAATGGACTCAACGGCACCCCAGTTTGCGTCAGGAAAAATAAAACATCACCTAGAGGTCAAAGGTCAAGGTCACGGGGACGAATACGAGATTTTAAGCTTCAGTACCAGCTTGTGTACCCTCTAGTTTTTTCGTTTACCGTCCGATATGCTCACAATGTGAAAAAAGGGACTCGCCGGCACGTTAGCTTGCGTCAGGAAAAACAAAAAGGCATCCAGAGGTCAAAGGTCAAGGTCAAGGGGACGAATACGAGATTTTAAGCTTCGGTACCGGCTAGTGTACCCTCTAGTTTTTTCGTTTACAGTCCGATTTGCTCGCAATGGGCAAAAAGGGACTAGCCGGCACGTTAGCTTGCGTCAGGAAAAAAAAGGCATCCAGAGGTTTAAGGTCAAAGTCAAGGGGACGAATACGAGATTTTAAGCTTCGGTACCAGTTTGTGTACCCTCTAGTTTTTTCGTTTATTGTCCGATTTGCTCGCAATGAACAAAAAGGGACTCGCCGGCACCCCACCTTACGTCAGGAAAAACAAAAAGTCATCCAAAGGTTAAAGATCAAGGTCACAGGGACGAATACGAGATTTTAAGCTTCGGTACCAGCTTGTGTACCCCCTAGTTTTTTTGTTTACCGTCCGATTTGCTCTCAATGGGCAAAAAGGGACTCGCCGGCACGTTAGCTTGCGTCATGAAAAACAAAAAGTCATCCAGAGGTCAAAAGTCAAGGTCAGGGGGACGAATACGAGATTCTAAGCTTCGGTACCAGCATGGTGTACCCTCTAGTTTGTTTGTTTATTGTCCGATTTGATTGAAATGAGAAAAAAGGGACTCAACGGTACCCCATCTTGCGTCAGGAAAAACAAAAAGTCATCCAAAGGTCAAAGGTCAAGGTCACGGGGACGAATACGAGATTTTAAGCTTCGGTACCAGCTTGTGTACCCTCTAGTTTTTTTTTCGTTTTCCCTCCGATTTGCTCGCAATGGGCAAAAACGGACTCGCCGGCACCATAGCTTGCGTCAGAAAAAAACAAAACATCACCTAAAGGTCAAAGGTCAAGGTCACGGGGACGAATACTAGATTTCAAGCTTCGGTACCAGCTTGTGTACCCTCTAGTTTTTTTCGTTTACCGTCCGATTTGCTCGCATTGTTCAAAAAGGGACTCCCCGGCACGTTAGCTTGCGTCAGGAAAAACAAAAAGGCATCCATAGGTCAAAGGTCAAGGTCAAGGGGACGAATACGAGATTTTAAGCTTCGGTACCAGCTTGTGTACCCTCTATTTTTTTTGTTGTTTACCGTCCGATTTGCTCGCAATGGCCAAAAAGAGACTCGCCGGCACCATAGCTTGCGTCAGGAAAAACAAAACATCACCTAGAGGTCAAAGGTCAAGGTCACGGGGACGAATACGATATTTTAAGCTTCGGTACTAGCTTGTGTACCCTCTAGTTTTTTTTCGTTTACCGTCCGATTTGCTTGAAATGAGCAAAAAGGGACTCAACGGCACCCCAGCTTGCGTCAGGAAAAACAAAACATTACCTAGAGGTCAAAGGTCAAGGTCACGGGGACGAATACGAGATTTTAAGCTTCGGTACCAGCTTGTGTACCCTCTAGTTTTTTTGTTTACCGTCCGATTTGCTCGCAATGTGCAAAAAGGGACTCGCCGGCACGGCACGGTGGGGTGCCGGCGAGTCCCTTTTTGCCCATTGCGAGCAAATCGGACGGTAAACGAAAAAACTAGAGGGTACACAAGCTGGTACCGAAGCTTAAAATCTCGTATTCGTCCCCTTGGCCTTGACCTTTGACCTCTGGATGCCTTTTTGTTTTTCCTGACGCAAGCTAACGTGCCGGCGAGTCCCTTTTTGCACATTGATAGCAAATCAGACGGTAAACAAAAAAACTAGGGGGTACACAAGCTGGTACCGAAGTTTAAACTCTCGTATTCGTCCCCCGTGACCTTGACCTTTGACCTCTAGGTGATGTTTTTTTTTCCTGACGCAAGCAATGGTGCCGGCGAGTCCCTTTTTGCCCATTGCGAGCAAATCGGACGGTAAACGAACAGACTAGAGGGTACACCATGCTGGTACCGAAGCTTAGAATCTCGTATTCGTCCCCCTGACTTTGAGCTTTGACCTCTGGATGACTTTTTGTTTTTCCTGACGCAATCTGGGATGCCGTTGAGTCCCTTTTTGCTCATTTGAAGCAAATCGGACGGTACACGAAAAAAACTAGAGGGTACACTATGCTGGTACCGAAGCTTAGATTCTCGTATTCGTCTCTCTGACCTTGACTTTTGACCTCTGGATGCCTTTTTGTTTTTCCTGACGCAAGCTAACGTGCCGGCGAGTCCCTTTTTGCACATTGCAAGCAAATCGGACGGTAAACGAAAAAACTAGAGGGTACACAAGCTGGTACCGAAGCTTAAAATCTAGTATTCGTCCCCGTGACCCTGACCTTTGACCTCTGGATGCTTTTTGTTTTTGCTGACGCAAGGTAACGTGCCGGCGAGTCCCTTTTTGCACATTGCAAGCAAATCGGACGTTAAACAAAAAACTAGAGGGTACACAAGCTGGTACCGAAGCTTAAAATCTCGTATTCGTCCCCGTGACCTTGACCTTTGACCTCTAGGTGATGTTTTGTTTTTCCTGACGCAAGCTGGGGTGCCGTTGAGTCCGTTTTTGCTCATTTGAAGCAAATCGGACAGTAAACGAAAAAACTAGAGGGTACATAAGCTGGTACCGAAGCTTAAAATCTCGTATTCGTCCCCGTGACCTTGACCTTTGACCTCTAGGTGATGTTTTTTTTTACGCAAGCTATGGTGCCGGCGAGTCCCTTTTTGCCCATTGCGAGCAAATCGGACGGTAAACGAAAAAACTAGAGGGCACACCATGCTGGTACCGAAGCTTAGAATCTCGTATTCGTCCCCCTGACCTTGACTTTGACCTTTAGGTATTTTTTTTTTTTTTTCCTGACGCAAGGTGGGGTGCCGGAGAGGTCCTTTTTGCCCATTGCGAGCAAATCATACGGTAAACGAAAAAACTAGAGGGTACACAAGCTGGCACCGAAACTTAAAATATCGTATTCGTCCCCTTGACCTTGACCTTTGACCTCTGGATGCCTTTTTGTTTTTCCTGACGCAAGCTAACGTGCCGGCGAGTCCTTTTTTTGCCCATTGCGAGCAAATCGGACTGTAAACGAAAAAAACTAGAGGGTACACAAGCCCGTACCGAAGCTTAAAATCTCGTATTCGTCCCCTTGACCTTGACCTTTGACCTCTGGATGCCTTTTTGTTTTTCCTGACGCAAGCTAACGTGCCGGCGAGTCCCTTTTTGCACATTGAGAGCAAATCAGACGGTAAGCAAAAAAACTAGAGGGTACACAAGCTGGTACCGAAGTTTAAACTCTCGTATTCGCCCCCGTGACCTTGACCTTTGACCTCTAGGTGATGTTTTTTTTCCTGACGCAAGCAATGGTGCCGGCGAGTCCCTTTTTGCCCATTGCGAGCAAATCGGACGGTAAACGAACAGACTAGAGGGTACACCATGCTGGTACCGAAGCTTAGAATCTCGTATTCGTCCCCCTGACTTTGAGCTTTGACCTCTGGATGACTTTTTGTTTTTCCTGACGCAATCTGGGATGCCGTTGAGTCCCTTTTTGCTCATTTGAAGCAAATCGGACGGTACACGAAAAAAACTAGAGGGTACACTATGCTGGTACCGAAGCTTAGATTCTCGTATTCGTCTCTCTGACCTTGACTTTTGACCTCTGGATGCCTTTTTTTTTTTTTTTTATGACGCAAGCTAACGTGCCGGCGAGTCCCTTTTTGCACATTGCAAGCAAATCGGACGGTAAACGAAAAAAACTAGAGGGTACACAAGCTGGTACCGAAGCTTAAAATCTAGTATTCGTCCCCGTGACCCTGACCTTTGACCTCTGGATGCTTTTTGTTTTTGCTGACGCAAGGTAACGTGCCGGCGAGTCCCTTTTTGCACATTGCAAGCAAATCGGACGTTAAACAAAAAACTAGAGGGTACACAAGCTGGTACCGAAGCTTAAAATCTCGTATTCGTCCCCGTGACCTTGACCTTTGACCTCTAGGTGATGTTTTGTTTTTCCTGACGCAAGCTGGGGTGCCGTTGAGTCCCTTTTTGCTCATTTGAAGCAAATCGGACAGTAAACGAAAAAACTAGAGGGTACATAAGCTGGTACCGAAGCTTAAAATCTCGTATTCGTCCCCGTGACCTTGACCTTTGACCTCTAGGTGATGTTTTTTTTTGACGCAAGCTATGGTGCCGGCGAGTCCGTTTTTGCCCATTGCGAGCAAATCGGACGGTAAACGAAAAAACTAGAGGGCACACCATGCTGGTACCGAAGCTTAGAATCTTGTATTCGTCCCCCTGACCTTGACTTTTGACCTTTAGGTATTTTTTTTTGTTTTTCCTGACGCAAGGTGGGGTGCCGGAGAGGTCCTTTTTGCCCATTGCGAGCAAATCATACGGTAAACGAAAAAACTAGAGGGTACACAAGCTGGTACCGAAACTTAAAATATCGTATTCGTCCCCTTGACCTTGACCTTTGACCTCTGGATGCCTTTTTGTTTTTCCTGACGCAAGCTAACGTGCCGGCGAGTCCTTTTTTGCCCATTGCGAGCAAATCGGACTGTAAACGAAAAAAACTAGAGGGTACACAAGCCCGTACCGAAGCTTAAAATCTCGTATTCGTCCCCTTGACCTTGACCTTTGACCTCTGGATGCCTTTTTGTTTTTCCTGACGCAAGCTAACGTGCCGGCGAGTCCCTTTTTGCACATTGCGAGCAAATCGGACTGTAAACGAAAAAAAAGTAGAGGGTACACAAGCTGGTACCGAAGCTTAAAATATCGTATTCGTCCCCGTGACCTTGACCTTTGACCTCTAGGTGATGTTTTGTTTTCCCTGACGTAAGCTGGAGTGCTGGCGAGTCGTTTAAGCCCCTTTGCGATTAAATCGGACGGTAAACGAAACAATTAGAGGGTACCCCATTCGATGACATTTTAGTGACCTCTGGAGGTCAAACCATTTGTCCTAGGTCAAAACGGATTGCATATTCGTGCATAACTCGATGAGATCTACCCATATGCTAAGTTTGGGAAAAATCGGAACTCGACGCTGAAAACGAATACGAATATGACGCTAACTTGACGCACATATGAAACGGATACATTTTTGACGCGGTTGTTTCGAATCTGGTGTCTACTTCCCTTCAAGGCCGTGTAATATTATCATCAATGTGCACCCGTGTGATCAGTTTATAGGTATTTTATCTACCGTGCTTTATAGCAAGACTGGTGAATGTGTTTTATATTTTTAATCTGTGGCTTATACAATCATTTACCCATACCTGAAATATTGAAAAGATAAATCATCAAGTACATTTAAAGTACTGCCAATTCAACATCAAACTGCATTGCCACAAATCGCCTACCTATAGCTATTGGTATTGTGTTCAGTTCGAGCAAAGGCCAAGTGCCAGCAAAAGTTAATATATCAATATATAATATAATTTTTTTCAATTCAAGACAAAATGAGAGCCAAATGAGTATTCATGTAATTTTATGTGTGTTCATCATCAAGCTATGTATATTCCAAGACACCAAGGGCCTGTTCCAGTGGCGCCTCTAACCTCCTCTAAGTTGCTCCAACTTGCAACTGTCTGTGTATTAGGATAGGACAGTTGCAAGTTAGAGCAACTTGGAGGAGGTTAGAGGCACTAAGTCAAAGTAGCTCTGCCATCTTGATCTGGCTGCATCCCTCATTGCTTTTTGCTTGATTAAGGTCAATTGCTGTAACCCTGGACTCATCCTATCCTCAGATTTTTCATGCTATCAGAATGTAAACGATTTGTCGGTTTCATCTGTATTCTGATAGCATGAAAAGTCAGATTTGGATGTGTCTGAATATTGGACTTTTGCCCTCACCCTAGCACATCAAGTAGGTAGGGTAAAGGTCCAGTCTCTGGTCATGTCAACATACCAGCCTATTCATGCTATTGGTAGTGTAGATGATGCTAAATCACAAGAACACAATCATAACACCAGACATGTCCTAACACTGGACTTGTGTTGCTATTGGCAATGGAGATCATACCAAGCACCAACACACTAAAGAATGTCAATAGCATGAAAAGTCCAGTGTTAGGACATGTCCATCATTATAGTTGTCTACTGGACTTTTCCAGCAGTCCAGCATGGCAAATGGCAATGCTGGTATATTGTCATAACTGGAGATCAGACTTTTACCCTGTTTCAGTTTACATACCTCAATATATATACAGCCCCAGGGAACATCCGCAGGTTACAATATCAAATAGGTTCAGTGCGTTAGAGTCAGCAGCTGAAAGTGACAGGGAAGAGGTTCAGCATTTAGTGGTTGGGGACTCAAGGGTAAGGCCCTTAAGGCGAACATTCTGTGGGAAGAGGGACAGATGTATAGTCAAACCAGGGGCAAGAGTAGCTGATATGGGCCCTGTCATTGAGGCAGAACTTGGTAGGAGTAGCCCGGAGACAGTTATACTACAGGTGGGGGTGAACGACATAGGACCTAGGCAGAGTGTGAGAATAGTAGCGGAGTACCGGAGCCTGCTGCAGAGGTTAAAGGAGTCCAGGAAACCAGTCATTGTGACTGGCATCCTCCCTCGCTGTGGAGCCAGTGAGGAGTGGTACTCGAGAGCTCTGTCTGTGAACAGCTCAGTTCAGAACTTATGTTCAGCTATGGGGCTTAGTTATGTAGACTTATGGGATCAGTTCTATGAGTGGTGTAGGTACTATATGAAGGATGGGCTTCACTTATCGGATGAGGGGGCAAGGGCTTTGGGAGATGCCTACAGAAGTGTCATTCAGGGAAACTAGGTAGGAGGGGGGTTCGGGGACGCTAGTACTAGGGCATCAGGAAGTAAGCATTGGTAGAAGTTCATGTCAGAATAGGACAGTAGATCATAATTCCCTCAGAATTAGTAGAGTTAGCTCAAAGTATAAGATCACATGTGTGTTGCTGAATGCCCAAAGTATTAGGTCTAAATTTGATGAGTTTGAGTGTTATGTTGCCCTTGAAAAGCCTGATATCATTTGTGTAACCGAGACATGGGTTAGTGAGGGGTATAATAGGGATAGGCTACAGGATTTCGAGTTACAAGGGTATAACATGTTCTCATACTGCAGAGAATCACGGCAGGGGGGGCGGAGTGTTTGTATATGTAAATAGCTTGTACTGCACTACTAGAGTTGATGATTCTAGTAAAGTAAAAGAAGTAGAATAAATCTGGCTTGACATTAAAATTGGTACAGGAAACAGAGGAAGGTTGAGGATAGGTGCATTTTACAGACCAGGGAATCTTCCAAGGAACTCCCAAGCTGAAACAGACCAAGATATTTGTGAGGAAATACGTAGGAACTTTCGGGCTCAGTGTCTTATTATGGGAGATTTTAACTTAAGAGTATAGAACGAAAGTATAGCAGAGGAAACAAATTAGTGTAGGTTGTATAGGCAAATCTTTGAAGAGGAGCTTTTCATGCATCAGCTTGTAACAGAGCCAACCAGACATTGCTCCATTCTAGACCTTCTATTCTCAGACAACAGTGATCTAGTTAGTGACATAAGTATTTGTGAAGGTCTAGGAACCAGTGATCACAATATGGTTAAATTCAATATCTCATCAGAAATGAGGCCCAAAGATAACCTTATTATGGTTCCAAACTTCAGCCGGGCTGATTTTGATGGTACTAGAAATGACCTCGCACAGATAAAATGGAACGTTGAGTTGGCAGGTTTAGATGCATGTGAGGCCTAGAATGTTTTCAAAGCTAGATTAAGCCAAATTCAGAATCGGCATATACCCCTCAGGCACAAACGTAACAGAACCAAGGGCAAACCAGTTTGGCTTACCCCAGAAGTAAGGAGTGCTATACATACAAGCTAAAAGAAGTGCATTTGGCATTTTGAAGGGATCTTCACTAGATATAAATCAGAAGGCCTACCAGAATGCAAGAAATTCAGTTAAGAAAAAGGTCAGAGCAGCTAAAAGGGCAAAGGAACTTGATTTAGCTAGACATTGTAATGCAGATAGTAAGAAGTTCTTCAGTTTTTATAAGTTCAGTACAGTTTCCAAAAATATAGGTCCATTTAAGGTAGATGATGTATTAGTTAGCAAGGACAGTGAAATGGTTGAAGTGCTTAATGATCAGTTTCAATCTGTCTTTACTATTGAGGACCAGAGTAGTATTGCAGCACTTCAGCCTGAGCCAGAGACAGAGGAGACTATAGGAGAGCTAGGTGGCATAAGTAGTGAACTTGTTCTAGAATATCTAAAGAAAGTAAGGCCTAACAAGGCAGAAGGATCTGATGAAATCCATGCTAGACTTTTAAGAGAATCTGAAAGGGAGTTGTCGGTTCCATTAGCCATAATATTTTCTAAATCACTCGCAGATAGTAAAATTCCACTTGATTGGAAAAGAGCAAATGTTGTTCCTATTCATAAAAAGGGAGATAGAAGTAAAGAGGAAAACTATAGACCGGTTAGTCTGACCTCATTAGTCTGCAAGGTGCTTGAATCAATCATCAAAGATAAGATTGTTGAATTCTTGGAGCAAAATGAACTCATCAAGGATACACAGCATGGCTTTAGGAAGGGCCGTTCTTGTTTAACTAATCTTCTGGAGTTTTTGGATGTTGCAACAGATAGCTTTGCTCAGGGTAAACAGCTAGATGTAGCTTTTCTTGATTTCAGTAAAGCATTTGACAAAGTCCCCTATACAAGACTGGGGTTGCAACTTAAAATTCATGGGATCAGGGGCAAGATTCTGGATTGGATAGAAACGTGGCTTTCAGGATGCCAGCAAAGGGTTATATTGAATGGGTGCCAATCACAATGGAAGGAGGTTCTCAGTGGGGTTCCACAGGGCTCAGTCCTGGGCCCATTGCTTTTTATAATATTTGTGAATGCAATTGAGAACAGTATACAGCAAAGTCTTGAAATTTGCAGACGATCTAAAAGTTGTCAGGATTATTAGAGGAAAACATGATCAGGATGTTCTTCAATCAGATCTGGACAAGCTAGTTGAGTGGTCTGAAGCATGGCAGGTGAAATTCAATTTGAGTAAATGTAAGATTATGCACGCTGGACGGGTTAGCAGTAAACATAGGTATGAAATGGGTGGGCAGAAAATGGAGCAGATTGAAAAGGAAAGAGATTTAGGTGTCGTGGTAAACAATAGACTATCAGCGTCAGACCAGGTTGTAGAAGCTAGGAAAAAGGCGCTTAGAATGCTAGGGGCCATTAACAGAAATGTTTCCTACAAGAGTGAAAAGGTAATAACAAAACTGTATTGTGCATACGTTAGACCACATTTGGAGTATTGTGTACAAGCCTGGTCTCCAACATATGAGAAAGATTGCTGGTTGTTAGAAAGAGTTCAAAAAAGGGCAACAAAAATGGTTAATTGTCTTGGTAGTTTACCTTATGAAGATAGATTAAAGAAATTGGGTATGTTTTCACTTAGATATAGAAGGCTAAGACGAGATCTAATTGAAGTCTTCAAATTTGTAAATAGTCAGCATTCTGGATATTTAAAGGGTATGTTTGAGTTCAATAGGGAAAATCGAGGTAGAGGTCATCAGCATAAACTCATTATGAAACAAAGTAGGACTAGGCTACGACAGTCATTTTTCAGTAGAAGGGTTGTAGGACATTGGAATATGCTACCAGGGGATGTCGCTGATGCAGTGACACTTGCTTCCTTCAAAATTAGATTAGATAAATACTTTACAGAGAAGGGATGAGTTCATAAATACTCGTGGGATTAGCCTTCTTTTATGCAGGTAGAGTAAGGTGATTTGAAGGGGCGAGACTGGTGGAGGGGGGGGGGGGGTGCAACCTCGGATGGGCCCAAGAGGCTCTTTGTTGCACTTTTCTTTTATGTCTTTATGTCTTTATGTCTTTATGTCTTTATATAATTGCTTGCTGAAGAACCTTACACATACTATTAGTGAAAGGAAACATAGTTTTTTATTCACATGCTATGCAAACAATAATACCTGCTATTTTCACAACTTCAGCTCCACCCCAGCTCTCCCAATGAGTATGCATGACAGCATGCTAAGCACAAGAGGGACAGTCACATTTTATTAATTTTGCACCTTGTCCATTTATATATTTGGTGATGCCAAAATGAATAATAGACCAATGCAACTTGCATCCAAATGCAAGTTTTATTCATCTATCATTTATTAATTCATTATAATCTTCAAGATGCCTGCCATATGTTAACATAATTATCATAGCCCGCCATTGACTGGGAGGGGGGGGGGGGTTAACGTCCCCTGATTTTTTTTTTTAGCAATAGCTGAAAAATCAGTGGTGCTATCAACCTGAAACTTCGGGTACCTTCTTATAAATCATTGTTACGTCTTGTGTGCAAAAATGAAGATATTTCTTCAGCATTTTTTTAGTTATAGCTAATTTAGTGATGTCACTACACACAAGTTTTACACCAAAATCAGCTAAACTTTGTCAGGACGTACAAATGCCACATTTGAAGCAAAATGCAATCTAAAAACGCCAAAAGATAGCAAATTGCAACGGCTACAAACCTACTATCTCGGATTTGTGAAAATGTTAGTTTTGGCCCCAAAAACGAAAAAAACTTTTTTTAATTATCACAAAATCAAAATTTTCTAAAATATTAAAAAAACCGGAAGATATGTCAGAGAACCATACCTAGGCAACTACCATGCCAAATTTAAAACTGATATCTTCATTTTTGACTGACTGATGAGTGATGACTATCTAAAGTATGGGTAACTCATGTCATATTTTGAAATTACGTTTTTTTGTTGTTGCTTTTATTGACTAGATACAGACAAATAAATGCTACCACTGTATTTCTGAGACAAAACTGGTCTAGCATCATGCCTTTTTGTTTAGATTTAACAATTTAGCGTGTTGGCCTTTGGTGACCTGAACTTTACCTATAATTGACATTTACTTCACGTAAATGAAGTCAGGTGGTAAAATGACTATCACTATCGAATTATACGTGGAAAATAACTCATAAAATGTTGCATGACTTTCGTAGATATTTTTAGCATAGTGACCTTTTGTGACATGACCTTGACCTTGACCTAGTCCAACAATTTCACTTTAGCTCATGCAGGATATGTATCATACATTTGGAAGCACTTTGGGTTAAACTGGTCGCAATCGAAGGCTGGATGGAAAGTATGGCTTATAAACTCAAATACGCCGATTTTGTCCTTTGACCTGACCGTGACTTGACATTTGACCTTACTTTGACATTTTTTAGCATGCTTTAGATTCGTCTCATTGAGAGCTTTCGATTGCCGTCTTGCGTGTCTCGCTGCGATAATTGGTTCGGAAGATAACCAGGGGGGGAGGTTAACGCCCCGCCCCCAGTCAATGACGTTCTGCAGAGACCTTGCTGAGTCAATACCGGGTTAAGAGCCTGTGATGATGAAATTATGTCCATGCAGAATCATGCATGAAGTAGTATGACCAAGTTATTTAAATGCTATGCTGTTTTAGGGGATCAATCTAATTTCTTGGGCTCGGGAATTTTATGACCAAAATAAAGAAACACAATTTATTCACTTGATTATGAATTTGAATTTGATTATGAATTTATTCACATGATGTTTCTTTACTGTTGGTCTGGTCTTGCAACTCCATAAACAGCACAAAATATACTTATAGATTTAACAAGCTTCTGTGACAAATCATGTCAACATCAATACTCCATAACATATGACTTTTTCTTGAACAATTGAATCATGCTATTGATGGTAGTGTGGTAGCTGGTCTGACCATTCGCGGAACATCAGGTATTGTTGTGGTGCCACCACTCATCACTGCTTCTCCCATTCTCCCTTATGTCCAGTCCTCCAACGGCCTGACATGATCGTGTCTGGCTGCGGCACAGTACAGCTGCTTCTGAGGGCGCCCCGGCTGGTGTTGGGTCGGTCCACCAGACTACTGCCACCCGCTGTCCCTCTCTCCACCGCCTGCCGCTTCGCTATGGCCGCGTTCCGCTCCCCGGGCATCAGCGTGCCTGGTGGCCGGTCCGAGCCGGTCTACCTGGGAACCTCACCCTCAGCCGAGAGCCTGCTGATGTTCTGCGACTCTCCGACGCCCAGCTGGCTGGCCGGCCGCGGCCTGTCCAGCTCGGCCTCAGACGAGCCGCCCGCTCCGTCTATCGTCCTGACCCCGGCCGAGCCACCGGCCGAACCCCCGGCCGAATCCCCGGCCAAGCCCCCGGCGGCTGCCGAGGCGGCCTCGGCCGATGCAGAGGCAGAGGAGGAGCCGCCACAGCCGCCACAGCCGCCGCTCTCACCCATGGTGGAGTACCTGAGGGACACACTGAGGGACCTGGTCACCGCGAGGAACGACACTAAGGCGCCGCACACGCTCGAGGTCAGTAGCCCCGCACGCCGTCGGCACCGCTGTGTGTATGTATGTTGGAGGTGCTGCTGACTATGCTGCTGATGCTGGAGAGTTTTCACTGTGATTATATTCAGTCTACATACAATCAATGTTTTGTTTGCTATGACAGCATATGTGGTTGGACTGTGCAGCAGGTAATAGGAGGCTGTGTCTTCATCAGTCACGTTTCCATCTCCTGTGATTTCATCAGTGGCAGTGCTTTGCACACATCATTGTTGATGATATCCCAACCGTGCTGTCTGTACGCCGCTTACGTCGTCCAGTAAACTGCTGGTGTTGTCCTGCGACTCGGCAGCTGCTGGTGCGGCGGATGGTGGTGGCCTATGCAGAGCTGGCGCCCGGGGAGCACCAGCACTTCTTCCGCTTGTTGGCTGAGGACCACGGCGTGGATCACAGCAAGGTGGTGGCGGCCGCCGCCGAGCTGGCCAACACGCAGGTCAGACTCCTCAGAGGAGGCACGGGGAGCTGCTCTGCTGCTCGTCACTACAGACCGCGGCACAGAGGCAGTGGTGTGGGGGAGATAGGAGGCGCTGCTGGTCGTCACTGGGTCGTGTTCGGGAAGCCTCAGGTGCTGGTCATGAGAGCGGGTGGACAGTGGCAGGTTATGTGCATTGTGAGGGCACAGTGAAAGTCATATGATGGCCCTTAATTTGTGTAATCTTTCTCCTAATCGTTTCATAAGATGTTTTTACAAGGTCAGGTCCTGTGCTGAGCAGCTCTGCTCAGCCTCTAGGTTGTTGGACTGGCCTGCACATATCATTCTGTCTAGCTATACCCGGCTACACGTCGAATATAGGCGCGAAATATTTATGTATCCACTGCCCATACATACCTGGACAGTGGACACGGCCCATACATACCTGGACAGTGGACACGGTCCATACATACCTGGACAGTGGACACTGCCCATACATATCTGGACAGTGGACACGGTCCATACATACCTGGACAGTGGACACGGTCCATACATACCTGGACAGTGGATACGGTCCATACATACCTGGACAGTGGACACGGTCCATACATACCTGGACAGTGGACACGGTCCATACATACCTGGACAGTGGACACGGTCCATACATACCTGGACAGTGGACACGGTCCATACATACCTGGACAGTGGATACGGTCCATACATACCTGGACAGTGGACACTGCCCATACATACCTGGACAGTGGACACGGTCCATACATATCTGGACAGTGGATACGGTCCATACATATCTGGACAGTGGACACGGTCCATACATACCTGGCCAGTGGACACGGTCCACACATACCTGGACAGTGGACACGGTCCATACATACCTGGACAGTGGTCACGGCCCATATATACCTGGACAGTGGATACGGTCCATACATACCTGGACAGTGGACACGGTCCATACATACCTGGACAGTGGACACTGCTCATACATACCTGGACAGTGGACACGGCCCATACATACCTGGACAGTGGACACGGTCCATACATACCTGGACAGTGGACACGTTCCATGCATACCTGGACAGTGGACACGCTCCATACATACCTGGACAGTGGACACGTTGCATACATACTTGGACAGTGGATACGGTCCATACATACCTGGACAGTGGACACGTTGCATACATACCTGGACAGTGGATACGGTCCATACATACCTGGACAGTGGACACGGTCCATACATACCTGGACAGTGGATACGGTCCATACATACCTGGACAGTGGACACTGCCCATACATACCTGGACAGTGGTCACGGCCCATATATACCTGGACAATGGACACGGTCCATACATACATGGACAGTGGACACGGTCCATACATACCTGGACAGTGGATGTATCAGTTCCCTGTGCGCGGCGCCAGCGGCCGGACGTGCGCGGGCGGCTCTGCCTTGCCACCTTACCGTGTGACCTGCGACCTTCCAGAGTGAGAGAGCTGTGACTGCGACCTTCCAGAGTGAGAGAGCTGAGTGAGAGGACTGCGAACAGTGAATGGAGCATTGAGTGGAAGAGTGAGATGAGTGAGAGCGGGGAGTGTTCGAACTGAGTGTGAGAATGAGCGTCCAGTGAGTAACTCAGGTGAGAGACAGTAAGCCTGAGCTGGCCGTGACGACAGTGACAACGACGGGGGGCGTTCGAAAATCACCGACACCGACGACGGCTCTCAGCTCAGCTAGAGATGCATCCCGATCTGCAACAACTTCTTCTACTCCTGCTATTCACCAGCCTGCTCACTGCCACTGCAACCCCGACCCCGGCCCCTCCATACGCGTGGCACTCGCGCCGGCACGGGCCGTGGCCCCGGGGCATGACACCGCAGCAGCTGACAGCAGTGGCGGAGTCAGGACAGAGAGACGGAGCACGCGCACGCGCAGGCGCGGATCCAGAGGCGGGCGCATATGGAGGATGCACCCCATCGCTGATCAGCTGTACGTGGCGCACCTGAATATTCGCTCTCTGAACCCCAGCCTCCTGGCTCTGCGTCACGATCTGGACACCCACGGACCGGACATTTTCTCCGCCAATGAAACCTGGCTGAGACCGTCACAGGACAGCCGGTATATTCCCATACCGGGCTATCAGCTGTTTCGGCGGGACCGGCCCGGCCGTGTGAAGAGGCCGTCCGGGGGAGTGGCGGTGGCGGTGCGAGACAGCCTGCGCGCCAGCGAGGTGGCGATTTCCGACCGCCCGGCGCCCGGCTCGAAGCTCGAGTCGATCTGGGTGCGGGTAGGTGCTGGCGATCAACTTATCTACTTCTGCTCGTTTTACCGCCCGCCCCGTCAGACCGCCGATGACGTCACGGCCGATCTGGAGGACCTGCAGGAGCAGCTGGAGACGGTCACCGCCCGACACAGAGGACTAGTAATCATCGCTGGCGACGTCAACATCGACATGGGAGCCAACACCACCGCTAAACAGAGGTTCTGCCAGCTGCTCGATGCCTTCGGCCTGCGGCAGCACATTACTGGGCCCACATTCCGAAGCTCTGGCTCCACCATCGACGTGATCGGAAGTAACGGTGAGCTGCAGCGACAGGGAGTGCTACACTGCGACTACAGCGACCACAACTGGGCGCGTGCCACCTTTAATCTGGCCGGTCTTCGTCCCAAGCCGACCGTGCTGACAGCTCGGAGTTGGCGCAGAGCCAACGCTGACGAGCTGAACCAGCGGCTACAGGAGATCGACTGGAGCCCGGTGTACCACAGCGCCGACCCAGCCGTACAGTGGGAGTACTTCCTGAGTGTGACGCGGCCCGTGCTGGACGAGCTGGCGCCAATCAAACGGACCAGGGTGTGCAACCCTACAGCCCCGCCCGTGACCGAGGCCACCAAACAGCTGATGGCAGAGCGGAGAGCGGCACTTCGCAGCGGCGACCGTGACCACTACCGGCAGCTGAACCGGCGCGTGCAGGCCGCTATACGTGGTGACACCCGGGACGCTATCCAGCGGCACATCCGTGAGCGCGGGCCGGCCTCGCTGTGGAGAGGAGTGCAGCCCGTAGTAGCCTCTAAGAAGGCTGGCAAACCGCCGATAACTGCCGAATGTGTTGACGTCGATGCTCTAAATAAGTAATTTGTTGAGGTCGGCGTGAACACGTCGCGAACTGTAGATGGTCCGGACCCGAGCTGCCTGTTCGCTTGCCTCGAGTGTCGACCGGCTCGCTTACACTCGCGCCTGTCACTCCTGCTTATCTGCATTCCGTTGTTGGCAGGATGAACGGTTCGTCGGCCTGTGGGGCAGATGGGCTGTGTGTCCGATTCATTAAGATGTGTATCGACTCGCTGTGTCATGTTCTGTCACACATTGTGAACTCGAGCATCACCTCACATACCGTTCCTGACTCATGGAAACTCACTCTGGTCCATCCCATTCCGAAAGCCTCGAAGTCTGACGACTTTAGTCGCTACAGACCGATCTCGATCCTTACTACCATAGCCAAAATCACCGAACGCGTTGTTTCCGAACAACTAGACTCCTACTTCACTACCCATCATCTATTCTCCCCTAACCAGCACGGCTTCAGGACCAACCATTCCACCGACACCGCACTGCTCACCCTTACCGATCACGTTTTCCATGCCATGGATCAGCGCGAAGTCACTCTGCTCTGCCTATTGGACTGCTCTCGCTGACGATTGTATCCCGCATGGGGCCGCTGCTGCGTAAGCTTAGGCTCTACGGAGTTGACACGCGCTGGTTTGAAAGTTACCTGGTTAACCACTATCAGCGCGTTCAGGTCTGGACCACTGGAGTGTCTCGCGGTGGCACACTATCCCAGCCCCTTCTTAATCCTATCGGCACGTACCAGGGTTCCGCTCTCGGACCGATACTGCACAACATATATGCCAATGACTTACCGTTGTTTATGGATGACTCCATTGGTATCATCGCCTACGCAGATGACGTCCAGTTGTACGTCTCTGGCCCACCGAGAGACCTCAGTCGGCTCGTCAAAGCGATGGAAAGCAGCCTATCTGTTATATCAAACTGGTACGGCAACAACGGTCTCAAAATTAACTCAGCGAAAACTCAGATCATTGCGCTCGGAACCCGCGAAATGACTCGGCGCCTCCCCCCGATCAGCATTACCTTCTCCGGCTCCACGATTACCTGCTCCAGCTCCGTTAAAAACTTAGGTTTCTGGTTCGACAGCGACATGAGTTTTGTCACTCACACGGACGACGTAGTGCGGCGGTGTACTGGCTCTCTGTGCGGACTGAGCCACAGCAGGCACAGTCTCCCCCAATCGGTTCTGATAACACTGGTTCAGGGACTGGTATTCTCCGTGTTACGATACTGTCTGTCTGTATATGGGGCGAGTAATGTGACTCAGCGCGGGCGACTTCAGAAGCTGGTTAGGTTCGCTGCCCGAGTAGTCTCCGGTCGTAGGAAGTACGATCATGTCAGCGATGTTATTGACGACCTGGGTTGGCTCACTGCAGACAGCATGTATATGTATCACTACCTGGTACTAGTGAGAAAGATGCTGGTAACCTCTGAGCCACAGCACCTCGCCAGATATTTAGTTACTAGGCAGAGTGTGCATGGAAGGGACACCCGACAAAGTAACAGACTCCTGACGCCCGCCATTCGATCGGAGAGCGGACGGCGGCGCTTCTTGTTCACCGCTGTATCGGACTTCAACGAGCTGCCGTCTGATCTGCGCTGCCTTAGCTGCCCGGCATTTAAACGCGACCTGAAGGAATACCTATGGGAACGGGAACGCGCCGATTGAGCTCTCCTGCATGCTACGATGTGTTGTGTGTATGATCTCGCAGATTGAGTGCTGATATGATGTGAATGTATTGCATGCATGTTTACATATATTCCTGCGTATTTAGGAACAACTTGACACGAGACACAGAATAGCCGTTTTGGTAGCGGATGTGTCTTTTAAAGTGAAATAAATAAGTGGACACGGTCCATACATACCTGGACAGTGGACACGGCCCATACATACCTGGACAGTCGACACGGCCCATACATACATGGACAGTGGATACGGTCCATACATACCTGGACAGTGGACACGGTCCATACATTCCTGGACAGTGGACACGTTGCATACATACCTGGACAGTGGACACTGCTCATACATACCTGGACAGTGGACACTGCTCATACATACCTGGACAATGGACACGGTCCATACATACCTGGACAGTGGACACGGTCCATACATACCTGGACAGTGGACACGGTCCATACATACCTGGACTGTGGACACGGTCCATACATACCTGGACAGTGGGTACGGTCCATACATACCTGGACAGTGGACACGGTCCATACATACCTGGACAGTGGACACGGTCCATACATACCTGGACAGTGGACACGGTCCATACATATCTGGACAGTGGACACGACCCATACATACCTGGACAGTGGACACGGTCCATACATACCTGGACAGTGGACACGTTCCATACATACCTGGACAGTGGACACGTTGCATACATACCTGGACAGTGGACACGGTCCATACATATCTGGACAGTGGACACAGTCCATACATACCTGGACAGTGGACACGGTCCATACATACCTGGACAGTGGACACGGTCCATACATGCCTGGACAGTGGACATGGTCCATACATGCCTGGACAGTGGACACGGTCCATACATACCTGGACAGTGGATACGGTCCATACATACCTGGACAGTGGACACGGTCCATACATACCTGGACAGTGGACACGGTCCATACATACCTGGGCAGTGGACACGGTCCATACATACCTGGACAGTGGACACGGTCCATACATACCTGGACAGTGGACATGGTCCATACATACCTGGACAGTGGACACGGTCCATACATATCTGGACAGTGGACACGGTCCATACATACCTGGACAGTGGACACGGTCCATACATACCTGGACAGTGGACACGGTCCATACATACCTGGACAGTGGATACGGTCCATACATACCTGGACAGTGGACACGGTCCATACATACCTGGACAGTGGACACGGTCCATACATATCTGGACAGTGGACACGGCCCATACATACCTGGACAGTGGACACGACCCATACATACCTGGACAGTGGACACGGTCCATACATACCTGGGCAGTGGACACGGTACATACATACCTGGACAGTGGACACGGTCCATACATACCTGGACAGTGGACACGGTCCATACATACCTGGACAGTGGACACGGTCAATACATACCTGGACAGTGGACACGACCCATACATACCTGGACAGTGGACACGGTCCATACATACCTGGGCAGTGGACACGGTACATACATACCTGGACAGTGGACACGGTCCATACATACCTGGACAGTGGACACGGTCCATACATACCTGGACAGTGGACACGGTCAATACATACCTGGACAGTGGACACGGTCCATACATACCTGGACAGTGGACACGTTACATGCATACCTGGACAGTGGACACGGTTCATACATACCTGGACAGTGGACACGGTCCATACATACCTGGACAGTGGACACGTTCCATACATACCTGGACAGTGGACACGGTCCATACATACCTGGACAGTGGACACGGTCCATACATACCTGGACAGTGGACACGGTCCATACATACCTGGACAGTGGACCAGTGTTGGATTTTTGTTTCATGACCTGGCCCGGAGAGCAAAAATCCATAGGTGGAGAGTAAAATTGTATTGCTTGAAAATTAACATTATTGAGATTATTAATTAGATTTAATTTATTTCATCTCACCCCCAACGGGCCTTTCGCCCACTTACTCTGCTCCTTCTCCTTCTGCTCCTTTCTTTTACCAGACACCAAGGCGGGTGACTAGGTGGGAGTCGAACCCACAGTTGGTGCGGTCTCTGCACCAAAGTCTAGTGTCCACTGGACCACCCCGGCCAGATTATTATATTATTTAGAAAATTCCTGATTTGTAATATATATTAAATTGTTGAGGAAAATGGATGTTTACTTTAACTGCAATGTCAGTAAGATCAGGTGAAAAGACAGCAAATTTCCAGAACAAATTAAGAGAGCAAAATTATTTGGACCTCAAAAGTCCAGAAAATGGCAAAAATTCCAACACTGCAGTGGACACGATCCATACATACCTGGACAGTGGACACGGTCCATACATACCTGGACAGTGGACACGACCCATACATACCTGGACAGTGGACACGGTCCATACATACCTGGACAGTGGACACGGTCCATACATACCTGGACAGTGGACACGGTCCATACCTTGATGGTGGACACGGTCCATACATACCTGGACAGTGGACACGGCCCATACATACCTGGACAGTGGACACGTTGCATACATACCTGGACAGTGGACACGGTCCATACCTTGATGGTGGACACGGCCCATACATACCTGGACAGTGGATACGGTCCATACATACCTGGACAGTGGACACGGTCCATACATATCTGGACAGTGGACACGGTCCATACATATCTGGACAATGGACACGGTCCATACATACCTGGACAGTGGACACGGCCCATACATACCTGGACAGTGGACACGTTGCATACATACCTGGACAGTGGACACGGTCCATACCTTGATGGTGGACACGGCCCATACATACCTGGACAGTGGATACGGTCCATACATACCTGGACAGTGGACACGGTCCATACATATCTGGACAGTGGACACGGTCCATACATATCTGGACAGTGGACACGGTCCATACATACCTGGACAGTGGACACGGTCCATACATACCTGGACAGTGGACACGGTCCATACATATCTGGACAGTGGACACGGTCCATACATCTGGACAGTGGACACGGTCCATACATACCTGGACAGTGGACACGGTCCATACATACCTGGACAGTGGACACGGTCCATACATACCTGGATAGTGGACACGGTCCATACATATCTGGACAGTGGACACGGTCCATACATATCTGGACAGTGGACACGGTCCATACATACCTGGACAGTGGATACGGTCCATACATACCTGGACAGTAGACACGGTCCATACATACCTGGACAGTGGACACGGTCCATACATACCTGGACAGTGGACACGGTCCATACATACCTGGACAGTGGACACGGTCCATACATACCTGGACAGTGGATACGGTCCATACATACCTGGACAGTAGACACGGTCCATACATACCTGGACAGTGGACACGGTCCATACATACCTGGACAGTGGACACGGTCCATACATACCTGGACAGTGGACACGGTCCATACATACCTGGACAGTGGACACGGTCCATACATACCTGGACAGTGGATACGGTCCATACATACCTGGACAGTAGACACGGTCCATACATACCTGGGCAGTGGACACTGCCCATACATACCTGGACAGTGGACACGGTCCATACATACCTGGACAGTGGACACTGCCCATACATACCTGGACAGTGGACACGGTCCATATATATCTGGACAGTGGACACGGTCCATACATATCTGGACAGTGGACACGGTCCATACATACCTGGACAGTGGACACGGTCCATACATACCTGGACAGTGGACACGGTCCATACATATCTGGACTGTGGACACGGTCCATACAAGCCTGGACAGTGGATACGGTCCATACATACCTGGACAGTGGACACGGTCCATACATACCTGGACAGTGGACACGGTCCATACATACCTGGACAGTGGACACGGTCCATACATACCTGGACAGTGGACACGGTCCATACATATCTGGACAGTGGACACGGTCCATACATACCTGGACAGTGGACACGGTCCATACATACCTGGACAGTGGACACGGTCCATACATACCTGGACAGTGGACACGGTCCATACCTGGACGGTGGACACGGTCCATACATACATGGACAGTGGACACGGTCCATACATGCCTGGACAGTGGACACGGTCCACACATACCTGGACAGTGGACACGGTCCATACCTGGACGGTGGACACGGTCCATACATACCTGGACAGTGGACACGGTCTGCTCGGCCCATTGACGTGAATCGAGCAGATGGCGCTGTGAGTCGCGCCGCCTTGTCAAAATGTTGGTCTGATGCCCTCTCCGTGTCTGCGCCGCAGAAGGGGCTGCAGCTGCTGAAGCGTGAGGAGGGCCTGGCCTTGCTGCTGCAGCCGGACTACGTGTGGATCTTCAAACAGCTCGGCCGTACAGAGGGAGGAGTCAAGTTCCTGGTCGACATGAGGGCACACCTGCTGGTAAGATGGACAGATGTGTGGGCTTGGCTTGTGATCATTCCTTTCTGTTCTGCGTTTTCCTTGCGTTTGTGTGGCGTTACGTTGTGAATATTAATTCTAAGCAGTGAACGTTTGGCGAATCGAGCATATCCGCCATGTTCTTGTCCGCGTAGGGTTAACGCCATCTGCAGTAACGCCACCGTACTGCTGTTTCTCTTCCTCCATCACAGGCGCCCTCTATAATGCTGGTACGTCACCCACTTACCGTCCTTTTCAGCGTGTTCTGTCCAGTCTGCCGTCCTTTTTAGCGTGTTCTGTCAAGTCTGCCGTCCTTTTCAGCGTGTTCTGTCCAGTCTGCCGTCCTTTTCAGCGTGTTCTGTCCAGTCTGCCGTCCTTTTAGCGTGTTCTGTCCAGTCTGCCGTCCTTTTCAGTGTTCTGTCCAGTCTGCCGTCCTTTTCAGCGTGTTCTGTCCAGTCTGCCGTCCTTTACAGCGTGTTCTGTCCAGTCTGCCGTCCTTTTCAGTGTGTTCTGTCCAGTCTGCGGTCCTTTTTAGCGTGTTCTGTCCAGTCTGCCGTCCTTTTTAGCGTGTTCTGTCCAGTCTGCCGTCCTTTTTAGCGTGTTCTGTCCAGTCTGCCGTCCTTTTCAGTGTGTTCTGTCCAGTCTGCCGTCCTTTTCAGCGTGTTCTGTCCAGTCTGCCGTCCTTTTCAGTTTGTTCTGTCCAGTCTGCCGTCCTTTTCAGTGTGCTCTGTCCAGTCTGCCGTCCTTTTCAGTGTGCTCTGTCCAGTCTGCCGTCCTTTTCAGCGTGTTCTGTCCAGTCTGCCGTCCTTTTTAGCGTGTTCTGTCCAGTCTGCCGTCCTTTTTAGCGTGCTCTGTCCAGTCTGCCGTCCTTTTCAGCGTGTTCTGTCCAGTCTGCCGTCCTTTTTAGCATGTTCTGTCCAGTCTGCCGTCCTTTTCAGTGTGCTCTGTCCAGTCTGCTGTCCTTTTCAGTGTGTTCTGTCCAGTCTGCCGTCCTTTTCAGCGTGTTCTGTCCAGTCTGTCGTCCTTTTTAGCGTGTTCTGTCCAGTCTGCCGTCCTTTTTAGCGTGTTCTGTCCAGTCTGCCGTCCTTTTCAGTGTGTTCTGACCGATGTGCTGTTTCAGCGTGTTCTGGTCAATGTTCTGGTCAGTGTATTCTGACCCTCATGCCGCCTGTGTCGGTGTATTCTGACCCTCATGCCGCCTGTGTCGGTGTATTCTGACCCTCATGCCGCCTGTGTCGGTGTATTCTGACCCTCATGCCGCCTGTGTCGGTGTATTCTGACCCTCATGCCGCCTGTGTCGGTGTATTCTGACCCTCATGCCGCCTGTGTCGGTGTATTCTGACCCTCATGCCGCCTGTGTCGGTGTATTCTGACCCTCATGCCGCCTGTGTCGGTGTATTCTGACCCTCATGCCGCCTGTGTCGGTGTATTCTGACCCTCACGCCGCCTGTGTCGGTATATTCTGACCCTCATGCCGCCTGTGTCGGTGTATTCTGACCCTCATGCCGCCTGTGTCGGTATATTCTGACCCTCATGCCGCCTGTGTCGGTGTATTCTGACCCTCATGCCGCCTGTGTCGGTGTATTCTGACCCTCATGCCGCCTGTGTCGGTGTATTCTGACCCTCATGCCGCCTGTGTCGGTGTATTCTGACCCTCATGCCGTGTCTCAGCGTGTTCTGACCGGTGTGTTATGTGTTCCAGCGTGTTCTGACTGGTGTGTTATGTGTTCCAGCGTGTTCTGACCGGTGTGTTATGTGTCTCAGCGTGTTCTGACCGGTGTGTTATGTGTCTCAGCGTGTTCTGACCGGTGTGTTATGTGTTCCAGCGTGTTCTGACTGGTGTGTTATGTGTTCCAGCGTGTTCTGACCGGTGTGTTATGTGTCTCAGCGTGTTCTGACCGGTGTGTTATGTGTTCCAGCGTGTTGTGACCGGTGTGTTATGTGTTCCAGCGTGTTGTGACCGGTGTGTTATGTGTTCCAGCGTGTTGTGACCGGTGTGTTATGTGTTCCAGCGTGTTCTGACCGGTGTGTTATGTGTTCCAGCGTGTTGTGACCGGTGTGTTATGTGTTCCAGCGTGTTCTGACCGGTGTGTTATGTGTTCCAGCGTGTTGTGACCGGTGTGTTATGTGTCTCAGCGTGTTGTGACCGGTGTGTTGTGTCTCAGCGTGTTCTGACCGGTGTGTTATGTGTTCCAGCGTGTTCTGACCGGTGTGTTATGTGTTCCAGCGTGTTCTGACTGGTGTGTTATGTGTTCCAGCGTGTTGTGACCGGTGTGTTGTGTTCCAGCGTGTTCTGACCGGTGTGTTATGTGTTCCAGCGTGTTGTGACCGGTGTGTTATGTGTTCCAGCGTGTTCTGACCGGTGTGTTATGTGTTCCAGCGTGTTCTGACCGGTGTGTTATGTGTTCCAGCGTGTTCTGACCGGTGTGTTATGTGTTCCAGCATGTTCTGACCGGTGTGTTATGTGTCTCAGCGTGTTGTGACCGGTGTGTTATGTGTTCCAGCGTGTTGTGACCGGTGTGTTATGTGTTCCAGCGTGTTCTGACTGGTGTGTTATGTGTCTCAGCGTGTTGTGACCGGTGTGTTATGTGTTCCAGCGTGTTGTGACCGGTGTGTTATGTGTCTCAGCGTGTTGTGACCGGTGTGTTATGTGTTCCAGCGTGTTGTGACCGGTGTGTTATGTGTTCCAGCGTGTTCTGACCGGTGTGTTATGTGTTCCAGCGTGTTGTGACCGGTGTGTTATGTGTTCCAGCGTGTTCTGACCGGTGTGTTATGTGTTCCAGCGTGTTGTGACCGGTGTGTTATGTGTCTCAGCGTGTTGTGACCGGTGTGTTATGTGTCTCAGCGTGTTGTGACCGGTGTGTTATGTGTTCCAGCGTGTTGTGACCGGTGTGTTATGTGTTCCAGCGTGTTCTGACCGGTGTGTTATGTGTTCCAGCGTGTTCTGACCGGTGTGTTATGTGTCTCAGCGTGTTCTGACTGGTGTGTTATGTGTTCCAGCGTGTTGTGACCGGTGTGTTATGTGTCTCAGCGTGTTGTGACCGGTGTGTTATGTGTTCCAGCGTGTTCTGACCGGTGTGTTATGTGTTCCAGCGTGTTCTGACTGGTGTGTTATGTGTTCCAGCGTGTTGTGACCGGTGTGTTATGTGTTCCAGCGTGTTGTGACCGGTGTGTTATGTGTTCCAGCGTGTTCTGACCGGTGTGTTATGTGTTACAGCGTGTTCTGACGGTGTGTTATGTGTTCCAGCGTGTTCTGACCGGTGTGTTATGTGTCTCAGCGTGTTGTGACCGGTGTGTTTATGTGTTCCAGCGTGTTCTGACCGGTGTGTTATGTGTTCCAGCGTGTTGTGACCGGTGTGTTATGTGTTCCAGCGTGTTCTGACCGGTGTGTTATGTGTTCCAGCGTGTTCTGACCGGTGTGTTATGTGTTCCAGCGTGTTGTGACCGGTGTGTTATGTGTTCCAGCGTGTTCTGACCGGTGTGTTATGTGTTCCAGCGTGTTGTGACCGGTGTGTTATGTGTTCCAGCGTGTTCTGACCGGTGTGTTATGTGTTCCAGCGTGTTGTGACCGGTGTGTTATGTGTTCCAGCGTGTTGTGACCGGTGTGTTATGTGTTCCAGCGTGTTCTGACCGGTGTGTTATGTGTTCCAGCGTGTTCTGACCGGTGTGTTATGTGTTCCAGCGTGTTGTGACCGGTGTGTTATGTGTCTCAGCGTGTTCTGACTGGTGTGTTATGTGTTCCAGCGTGTTCTGACTGGTGTGTTATGTGTTCCAGCGTGTTCTGACCGGTGTGTTATGTGTTCCAGCGTGTTGTGACGGCGACAGACGCCTGTGACCCGTCCCTGCCGCGGCTGCGCTCGCTCGGCACGGCGCTGAAGGAGCTGATCGCTCTGTGGTTCTCTGTGGGCTTCCTGGGGCTGGAGAGGATCACGTGGCAGTCACCCTGCGCGATGCTGGAGAAGGTACAGTCCCTCTCTCTCCGTAGGGTTCCTGGGGCTGGAGAGGATCACGTGGCAGTCACCATTCGCCATGCTGGAGAAGGTACACTACACATACACAGCGACAGCCTCATTATGTTAATCAGTGTGGTCATCATGGCAATTGTCATGGCAGTTATCTTTTAGGGACGTTACAGCGTGCAGGCGCCCACATTAATATGCCATGCCATATGCGATTTGACGAAGTACGAGGCGACCCACCCGGTCCATAGATGTGTTCCCCTGTGACCTGTGCCGGGGCCGGTGGTTATTGCGAGGCGAGGCGACCCACCCGGTCCATAGATGTGTTCCCCTGTGACCTGTGCCGGGGCCGGTGGTTATTGCGAGGCGAGGCGACCCACCCGGTCCATAGATGTGTTCCCCTGTGACCTGTACCGGGGCCGGTGGTTATTGCGAGGCGAGGCGGCGCACCCGGTCCATAGATGTGTTCCCCTGTGACCTGTCAGCTGGGGCCGGTGGTTATTGCGAGGCGAGGCGGCGCACCCGGTCCATAGATGTGTTCCCCTGTGACCTGTACCGGGGCCGGTGGTTATTGCGAGGCGAGGCGGCGCACCCGGTCCATAGATGTGTTCCCCTGTGACCTGTCAGCTGGGGCCGGTGGTTATTGCGAGGCGAGGCGGCGCACCCGGTCCACATAACACACCAACCCCAGCTGACAGGTCCCTGTGACCTGTCAGCTGGGGCCGGTGGTTATTGCGAGGCGAGGCGGCGCACCCGGTGTTGGTGCTGGAGTACGAGGCGTGCTTCCGTCTGACCTCTGTCGGGGCGAGGTTCCCGTCTGACCTCTGTCGGGGCGAGGTTCCCGTCTGCCATGTACCGAGGTGAGTGGCGGCACATCCCGTCCTCTGCCGTGCTGCCATCTGACCTTCTGGCCTGTACCCGGCTCTGCGGCCAGGTGTCTCAGTACGAGGCGGTGCACCCGGTGCGGAACTGGACGGACCTGAAGCGGCGGGTGGGCCCGTACCGGCGCTGTTTCGTGTTCACCCACGACGCCATGCCGTGCGAGCCGGTGGTGGTGCTGCACACGGCGCTCACTCCGCACATCTCCAGCTCCATACAGCACATCGTCCGAAAACCGCGCCGCTTCTCACGTCAGTTCTCAAACGGGGAGCGCCGGGAAGAGTGTCAGTTGTAAGAGGGGGGAGGGGGGACACTCGTTTGGGCTGGACGATTAAAGGTGTGCATAGTCTGTACTCTGTACCCACCCATTGTAATATTAATTTGTGAAGGAATCGAAGAGAGACTGGTGAGATTGAGACTATTTACATTGTATATGAGAATATGGCCCTACATGATATAAACTTGGCATTGAATGGGACGCTGCTCGTGACGCTGATTGTGATGTGACGCTGATTGTGACGCTGATTGTGATGTGACGCTGATTGTGATGTGACGCTGATTGTGATGTGACGCTGATTGTGATGTGACGCTGATTGTGATGTGACGCTGATTGTGATGTGACGCTGATTGTGATGTGACGCTGCTCGTGACGCTGATTGTGATGTGACGCTGATTGTGACGCTGATTGTGATGTGACGCTGATTGTGATGTGACGCTGATTGTGATGTGACGCTGATTGTGACGCTGATTGTGATGTGACGCTGATTGTGATGTGACGCTGATTGTGATGTGACGCTGATTGTGATGTGACGCTGCTCGTGACGCTGATTGTGATGTGACGCTGATTGTGATGTGACGCTGCTTGTGACGCTGATTGTGATGTGACGCTGATTGTGATGTGACGCTGATTGTGATGTGACGCTGATTGTGATGTGACGCTGCTCGTGACGCTGATTGTGATGTGACGCTGATTGTGATGTGACGCTGCTCGTGACGCTGATTGTGATGTGACGCTGATTGTGACGCTGATTGTGACGCTGATTGTGATGTGACGCTGATTGTGATGTGACGCTGATTGTGATGTGACGCTGATTGTGATGTGACGCTGCTTGTGATGTGACGTTGATTGTGATGTGACGCTGATTGTGATTTGACGCTGATTGTGACGCTGATTGTGATGTGACGCTGATTGTGATGTGACGCTGATTGTGATGTGACGCTGATTGTGATGTGACGCTGATTGTGACGCTGATTGTGATGTGACGCTGCTTGTGATGTGACGCTGATTGTGACGCTGATTGTGATGTGACGCTGCTCGTGACGCTGATTGTGATGTGACGCTGATTGTGACGCTGATTGTGATGTGACGCTGATTGTGATGTGACGCTGATTGTGATGTGACGCTGCTCGTGACGCTGATTGTGATGTGACGCTGATTGTGATGTGACGCTGATTGTGATGTGACGCTGATTGTGATGTGACGCTGATTGTGATGTGACGCTGATTGTGATGTGACGCTGATTGTGATGTGACGCTGATTGTGATGTGACGCTGCTTGTGGCGCTGATTGTGATGTGACGCTGATTGTGATGTGACGCTGATTGTGATGTGACGCTGATTGTGATGTGACGCTGATTGTGATGTGACGCTGCTTGTGACGCTGATTGTGATGTGACGCTGATTGTGATGTGACGCTGATTGTGATGTGACGCTGATTGTGATGTGACGCTGATTGTGATGTGACGCTGATTGTGATGTGACGCTGATTGTGATGTGACGCTGATTGTGATGTGACGCTGATTGTGATGTGACGCTGATTGTGATGTGACGCTGATTGTGATGTGACGCTGATTGTGATGTGACGCTGATTGTGATGTGACTGCTCGTGACGCTGATTGTGATGTGACGCTGATTGTGAGGTGACGCTGATTGTGATGTGACGCTGATTGTGATGTGACGCTGCTTGTGACGCTGATTGTGATGTGACGCTTATTGTGATGTGACGCTGATTGTGATGTGACGCTGATTGTGATGTGACGCTGATTGTGATGTGACGCTGATTGTGATGTGACGCTGATTGTGATGTGACGCTGATTGTGATGTGACGCTGATTGTGATGTGACGCTGATTGTGATGTGACGCTGATTGTGATGTGACGCTGATTGTGATGTGACGCTGATTGTGATGTGACGCTGATTGTGATGTGACGCTGCTTGTGACGCTGATTGTGATGTGACGCTGATTGTGATGTGACGCTGATTGTGATGTGACGCTGATTGTGATGTGACGCTGATTGTGATGTGACGCTGATTGTGATGTGACGCTGATTGTGATGTGACGCTGCTTGTGACGCTGATTGTGATGTGACGCTGATTGTGATGTGACGCTGATTGTGATGTGACGCTGATTGTGATGTGACGCTGATTGTGATGTGACGCTGCTTGTGACGCTGATTGTGATGTGACGCTGATTGTGATGTGACGCTGATTGTGATGTGACGCTGCTTGTGACGCTGATTGTGATGTGACGCTTCTTACTTGTTGCATGGTTCGATACGTCCAGCGATGTCATCGATAACCGTGTGGTGTACACTGTATATACCGACTGACCGGTACGCCTGCCTGTTTGTGCACTGTAACACTACTGCACTGTAACACTGTACTGCACTGTAACACTGTACTGCACTGTAACACTGTACTGCACTGTAACACTGTACTGCACTGTAACACTGTACTGCACTGTAACACTGTACTGCACTGTAACACTGTACTGCATTGTACTGCACTGTAACACTGTACTGCACTGTAACACTGTACTGCACTGTAACACTGTACTGTACTGTACTGCACTGTACTGTACTGCACTGTACTGCACTGTACTGCACTGTAACACTGTACTGCACTGTAACAATGTACTGTACTGCACTGTACTGCACTGTACTGCACTGTACTGCACTGTACTGCACTGTACTGCACTGTACTGCACTGTACTGCACTGTACTGCACTGTACTGCACTGTACTGCACTGTACTGCACTGTACTGCACTGTACTGCACTGTACTGCACTGTACTGCACTGTACTGCACTGTAACACTGCACTGTACTGCACTGTAACACTGTACTGCACTGTACTGCACTGTAACACTGTACTGCACTGTACTGCACTGTACTGCACTGTACTGCACTGTACTGCACTGTACTGCACTGTACTGCACTGTACTGCACTGTACTGCACTGTACTGCACTGTACTGCACTGTACTGCACTGTACTGCACTGTACTGTACTGCACTGTACTGCACTGTACTGCACTGTACTGCACTGTACTGCACTGTACTGCACTGTACTACACTGTACTGCACTGTACTGCACTGTACTGCACTGTACTGCACTGTACTGCACTGTACTGCACTGTACTGCACTGTACTGCATTGTGCTGCACTGTACTGCACTGTACTGCACTGTACTGCACTGTACTATACTGCACTGTACTGCACTGTACTGCACTGTAACACTGTACTGCACTGTACTGCACTGCACTGTAACACTGTACTGCACTGTACTGCACTGTACTGCACTGTAACACTGTACTGCACTGTACTGCACTGTAACACTGTACTGCACTGTACTGCACTGTAACACTGTACTGCACTGTAACACTGCACTGTAACACTGTACTGCACTGTACTGCACTGTACTGCACTGTACTGCACTGTACTGTACTGTACTGCACTGTACTGCACTGTACTGCACTGTACTGCACTGTACTGCACTGTACTGCACTGTACTGCACTGTACTGCACTGTACTGCACTGTACTGCACTGTACTGCACTGTACTGCACTGTACCACTGTACTGCACTGTACTGCACTGTACTGCACTGTAACACTGTACTGCACTGTAACACTGTACTGCACTGTACTGCACTGTAACACTGTACTGCATTGTACTGCACTGTAACACTGTACTGCACAGTACCACTGTACTGCACTGTAACACTGTACTGCACTGTACTGCACTGTACTGCACTGTACTGCACTGTACTGCACTGCACTGCACTGTAACACTGTACTGCACTGTACTGCACTGTAACACTGTACTGCACTGTAACACTGCACTGTAACACTGTACTGCACTGTACTGCACTGTACTGCACTGTAACACTGTACTGCACTGTACTGCACTGTACTGCACTGTAACACTGTACTGTACTGTAACACTGCACTGTAACACTGTACTGCACTGTACTGCACTGTATCACTGTACTGCACTGTACTGCACTGTAACACTGTACTGCAATGTAACACTGCACTGTAACACTATACTGCACTGTACTGCACTGTAACACTGTACTGCACTGTAACACTGCACTGTAACACTGTACTGCACTGTACTGCACTGTAACACTGTACTGCACTGTACTGCACTGTACGGCACTGTAACACTGTACTGCACTGTAACACTGCACTGTGACACTGTACTGCACTGTACTGCACTGTAACACTGTACTGCACTGTACTGCACTGTAACACTGTACTGCACTGTACTGCACTGTAACACTGTACTGCACTGTACTGTACTGTAACACTGTACTGCACTGTAACACTGCACTGTAACACTGTACTGCACTGTACTGCACTGTAACACTGTACTGCACTGTACTGCACTGTAAAACTGTACTGCACTGTAACACTGTACTGCACTGTAACACTGCACTGTAACACTGTACTGCACTGTACTGCACTGTACTGCACTGTAACACTGTACTGCACTGTACTGCACTGTAACACTGTACTGCACTGTACTGCACTGTAACACTGTACTGCACTGTACTGCACTGTAACACTGTACTGCACTGTACTGCACTGTAACACTGTACTGCACTGTAACACTGTACTGCACTGTAACACTGCACTGTAACACTGTACTGTACTGTACTGCACTGTAACACTGTACTGCACTGTACTGCACTGTAACACTGTACTGCACTGTACTGCACTGTAATACTGTACTGCACTGTACTGCACTGTAACACTGTACTGCACTGTACTGCACTGTAACACTGCACTGTAACACTGTACTGCACTGTAACACTGCACTGTAACCCCACAGTGTCAGACTACCTACACGGCGACTCGGAGAATGTCGTATTGAATGACGAGGACCCCGCTCAGATCACCGCCGCCGTATTCTACTCCATATCGTCCACACAGAAAGGCCTCCAGGTATGGGCACTCTGAACCCTTGGGAGTGTGTGGGTGGAGGTGGGAATTGCACTCCTTCATATGTATTGCATGCATCTCCCACGTAGGCTTAGCATAGGGCTCTCCCACCTTTGTTCGGCGCTGGGGGTTGTTTTATGAGAACAGTGGGGCTCTCCCGCCGTATTTGCCGAGATCTGCAATCGGCATTATAATGGGAGGCTATTTAGATACTGGTGTGGGTACATTTGTACAGACTCAGACATGGGCCATGTCCCCAGGCGTTTTACCATTGAATACGGATTGTGGCAACGAACAATGCGCTATAGCACTTAGGCGCATTGCAATGTATTGCCCTTACTTACTTCTTCACATGTAAGATTTTCCGTTGATCAAAGTACTTAGAACACCGTGAAAATAGTCAAAGATCCTATGGATCCTACGGATCCTAGGATCCGTAGGATCCGTAGGATCCGTAGGACTATTTTCTATTCTTTGACTATTTTCACGGTGTTCTGAGTACTTTGATCAACGGAAAATCTTACATGTGAAGAAGTAAGTAAGGGCAATACATTGCAATGCGCCTAAGTGCTATAGCGCATTGTTCGTTGCCACAATCCGTATTCAATGGTAAAACGCCTGGGGACATGGCCCATGTCTGGTACAGACCCAGACGCGATGTCGTACAAGGGTTCGCTACAGGGGCCCGGGGACAATTTTAAAGTGTTTTTTTAGGGGGGGGGGGGCGAAAAAAAATGGAGGGACAGCTTCTCACTTCTCATCTTGGTGCACCTTTTCGTTCTGAAATTGTTCTCATTGAAGATTAACCCGCGCCGTGCTGGTCCTCGGCGCCACCTGCGCCGTGCCGGGGGGGGGGGGGGGGGGGGGGGGCGCGGCGACGGCGTTTCGACGCCCCCTCCTCCATGAACTCGGCTCCTATGGGACGTAGACAAAAACCGAAAACACCGTTCGAAAGCTCATCAAAAATGATTTGAATACTATTAAACAATTTGATTCAGGTCAATATTGAGGTCACCAGAGGTCATCGAAGGTCAGATTTGCCAGTTTTAGGACATCGCTCCAGAAAAACCCCAAATATCTCGGGGGTAGGAAGAAACGAAAACAAAAAATCGAAAGCTCTTGACATTCAATCTCAAAGGTGTCATCAAATTTTAGCTTAGGTCAATAGTTTAGGCTCCAAAGGTCATCAAAGGTAAAAAAGGCTATGTTTGGCAAACGTTGGCAAATAACCTTTTACCTAATACAGATAAGGCAATTATTTTGACGCCAACGTGTTCGTCTCGTTAAGGCGTTTCGAATCACATTCATGTTGACCAGTTTAGGTCAACTTAGAAATTTGACCTCAGGTCAAGGTCAAGTGGCGACCCAAGTAGGTCATGCTGCATATTGGGAGACGTGTCTCGACGAGACAAACACATTGATGCCGGTTTCGCTTATTTACCTTAATTCTATCGAGAGTTATCGACTCAAAAGGTGTTGGTGACCTCAGCTGACCTCGGCGGACCCTGTAGGGGTCACTGAACAAAAATGCACCTGGATCATCAACAATAGCCTATGGTAACATGATCCAGAAGGAATTGGACTGATATCATGCGTATCCTCGGAATAGGAAGCATTTGAATATTTCCCCCTTGACTTATAGTGGGAGGTCACGAAATTGACCCGACCTTAGGTCACCGATATACAAAATCTTAGATATGCGAATTGTAGGAACCTATGACCTTATGAAAAATGAAGGTTGGCTGCCGGAACAGGTGTGCCAAAAACGGCGGCTGAAACTGCGGCGCTGTTCGCCGTGCGCCGTTTTTTCGCTATCCTCGAAAAAATCTTAGGGGGGGCGTCTAAACTCCCCGCCTCGGGCACGGCGCGGGTTAACATAAAACACAAAATATGAAAAAAGTGGGGGTCATGCCACCCCCGTTTCCTACTATGAATCGTATGCCTTTGTGAACCCGCATGTCGTCTGATAAAATACTCGTACCTGACGCCTGACGTTTTTTTTTTAAATTGAAGAAGCCCACCAGTGTGGGCTGCACCGACCGCTGCATCACCGTATCACGGTAACCTACGACATTTACGATAACTCTTGCTTGCAATTGCCGCCCAGTCGGCAGAGACAGAGAGGACAGCCAGATGGCCGCACGCCAGTTTGGCCACATCCGTAACGTTGACGTGGGATAAACTTATAACAAAATGCAGCAGATGTTTATCGCCGTCAGTGCGTCATTTTACAGACGACGCGCCAAGCAGACAACTGCTACCAAATGTAGGAAGGAAAAGAAAGGTATACGATACTGCTATAAAGGCAGTATATATAACCTTTCTTATATAATACTTATGACATGCTATAAAAGAAAACCATACAAAAAAAAATGAAAGTGACAAGGAGGCTTTCATATTTTATATAACTTTGTAAGAAAAAAATTGAAACAGCTCATTTTTAGGAAAACTTCTGCCACGCCAAAGTTGCCCCCCCCCCCTGGTCCAGATGTTGGGGGGTATCGCCCCCAGTGCCCTCCTGTTCCCGGGCCCCTGGTTCGCTACTAGCAACCCGCCTCGAAAAATGAAGTCTCCTGCAGATAGCTGTTCAGCAGTCTAGGTGAACCTTTCCTCTGTGACTGGTGTAAGCATGAGAAGGCATGAGTGTTCACCTTGGGACTCAGTTATATTTCACAATCGATGCACGATCCCATTGTCACCATCGGCTGGATTGAAGCGACCCATGTTCCTGCTGAAATCATCGTTTGCAGTTACCTTGACTGTTGAATTTGATTTTGACCAGGGTATAGAGCTGGGTAACTACCTGATAAAGCGGGTGGTCCGGGAGCTGGCGACAGAGTACCCACACCCCAGTACTGTACTCTGTTCACCAGGGTATAGAGCTGGGTAACTACCTGATAAAGCGGGTGGTCCGGGTGCTGGCGACAGAGTACCGGCACCCAGTACTGTACTCTGTTCACCAGGGTATAGAGCTGGGTAACTACCTGATAAAGCGGGTGGTCCGGGAGCTGGCAACAGAGTACCCACACCCCAGTACTGTACTCCGTTGGCCAGGGTATAGAGCTGGGTAACTACCTGATAAAGCGGGTGGTCCGGGTGCTGGCGACAGAGTACCGGCACCCCAGTACTGTACTCTGTTCACCAGGGTATAGAGCTGGGTAACTACCTGATAAAGCGGGTGGTCCGGGAGCTGGCGGCAGAGTACCCACACCCCAGTACTGTACTCTGTTCACCAGGGTATAGAGCTGGGTAACTACCTGATCAAGCGGGTGGTCCGGGAGCTGGCGACAGAGTACCCACACCCCAGTACTGTACTCCGTTCACCAGGGTATAGAGCTGGGTAACTACCTGATCAAGCGGGTGGTCCGGGAGCTGGCGGCAGAGTACCCACACCCCAGTACTGTACTCTGTTGGCCAGGGTATAGAGCTGGGTAACTACCTGATAAAGCGGGTGGTCCGGGAGCTGGCGGCAGAGTACCCACACCCCAGTACTGTACTCTGTTGGCCAGGGTATAGAGCTGGGTAACTACCTGATAAAGCGGGTGGTCCGGGTGCTGGCGACAGAGTACCCACACCCCAGTACTGTACTCTGTTGGCCAGGGTATAGAGCTGGGTAACTACCTGATAAAGCGGGTGGTCCGGGAGCTGGCGGCAGAGTACCCACACCCCAGTACTGTACTCCGTTCACCAGGGTATAGAGCTGGGTAACTACCTGATCAAGCGGGTGGTCCGGGTGCTGGCGACAGAGTACCGGCACCCCAGTACTGTACTCTGTTCACCAGGGTATAGAGCTGGGTAACTACCTGATAAAGCGGGTGGTCCGGGTGCTGGCGACAGAGTACCGGCACCCCAGTACTGTACTCTGTTCACCAGGGTATAGAGCTGGGTAACTACCTGATCAAGCGGGTGGTCCGGTAGCTGGCGGCAGAGTACCCACACCCCAGTACTGTACTCTGTTGGCCAGGGTATAGAGCTGGGTAACTACCTGATAAAGCGGGTGGTCCGGGAGCTGGCGGCAGAGTACCCACACCCCAGTACTGTACTCTGTTGGCCAGGGTATAGAGCTGGGTAACTACCTGATAAAGCGGGTGGTCCGGGTGCTGGCGACAGAGTACCGGCACCCCAGTACTGTACTCTGTTCACCAGGGTATAGAGCTGGGTAACTACCTGATCAAGCGGGTGGTCCGGGAGCTGGCGACAGAGTACCCACACCCCAGTACTGTACTCCGTTCACCAGGGTATAGAGCTGGGTAACTACCTGATCAAGCGGGTGGTCCGGGAGCTGGCGGCAGAGTACCCACACCCCAGTACTGTACTCTGTTCACCAGGGTATAGAGCTGGGTAACTACCTGATCAAGCGGGTGGTCCGGGAGCTGGCGGCAGAGTACCCGCATCTGAGTCAGTTCTCCAGCCTGTCTCCGATCCCCGGCTTCAAGAGCTGGCTCACCACAGAGATCAACAAAGCCGAGAGAGGTGAGAGGCGGTGCAGGCCGGGCAAAGAAGGTAGGCTGTGAAGAAACGTGAGGGGAGGGTGGGGAGGGTGGGGTGGGAGAAAACTGACCGAAGCGGAGAGTCATGGAAACGTATTATTGCTTGTTGATGTTAAGCACGAATAATACAAGAGTTGCCAATGAAGGTCGAAAGGCCGTGTCTAACATTTGCTCAAGCGAATCGGATTGCTGTTATGCAGCCAAGTTGATGCCAGCATCGTGTATGACCTTATGTGGCAGTGCTGTTTTCTCAGACTAGTGTACTGCTTGCTAACTAGTGGAGAAACTGACAGCCACTAGATGGCTGCGGATAGATCAGTGCCAGTGTTGACGGGGTCTGTCAACAGGTCAGTGTCAGTGTTGACGGGGGTCTGTCAACAGGTCAGTGTCAGTGTTGACGGGGGTCTGTCAACAGGTCAGTGTCAGTGGTGACGGGGGTCTGTCAACAGATCAGTGCCAGTGTTGACGGGGGTCTGTCAACAGATCAGTGCCAGTGTTGACGGGGGTCTGTCAACAGATCAGTGCCAGTGTTGACGGGGGTCTGTCAACAGATCAGTGCCAGTGTTGACGGGGGTCTGTCAACAGGTCAGTGTCAGTTGCTGACTGTTGCTGTCTAACAGGTCAATGACAGCTGCCAACAGGTCATTGTCAGCTGCTGACCGCTGTTGTCCGCCAGGTCAGTGCCAGCTGCTGACCGCTGTTGTCCGCCAGGTCAGTGTCAGCTGCTGACCGCTGTTGTCCGCCAGGTCAGTATCAGCTGCTGACCGCTGTTGTCCGCCAGGTCAGTTTCAGCTGTTGTCCGCCAGGTGAGTGTCGGCTGCTGACCGATGTTGTCCGCCAGGTCAGTGTCAGCTGCTGACCGCTGTTGTCCGCCAGGTGGTGAGTGTCAGCTTCTGACGGCTGTTGTCCGCCAGGTGAGTGTCAGCTGCTGACCGTTGTTGTCCGCCAGGTGAGTGTCAGCTGTTGTCCGCCAGGTGAGTGTCAGCTTCTGACCGCTGTTGTCCGCCAGGTGAGTGTCAGCTGCTGACCGCTGTTGTCCGCCAGGTCAGAGTCAGCTGCTGACCGCTGTTGTCTGCCAGGTCAGTGTCGGATGCTGACCGCTGTTGTCCGCCAGGTGAGTGTCAGCTGCTGACGGCCGCGGAGCTGGCTCGGCTGGTGGAGCTAACTGAGGTGGAGGGCGGTGCTGACCAGGCCATGGTCCAGCTGCGCCGCCTCGTCACCTCCTGCACCTGGCTGGAGGAGGACGGCCCGCTCTGTCAGCTGCTGGAGCCGCCCCTGATGCGGCTCTGCGCCAGATACCTGTACACTGAGAAGCGGCGGGGATCGGCGCTGGACAGCGTCGGTACGTGGAGAAGGCGGGGAAGGCGGGGAAGGTGGAGAAGGCGGGGAAGGTGGAGAAGGCGGGGAAGGCGGGGAAGGCGGGGAAGGCGGGGTGGTGGAGACTGAGAGACAGCAGTGAGACACGGGCCGCACCAGACTCCGGTGCAGTGAGACACAGGCCGCACCAGACACCGGTGCAGTGAGACACAGCAGGGAAGCTTAGAGGACGCTGTGTGGTTAGTTTATCTCGCTTAATACGAACATGCTGGAATGCAGGAAGGCAGACGTATTGCCTGTCAGTGGGAAGTGAACACCTTTTTGAGGAAGTGAGGCCTCATAGGAGTTGGGACATTAGTGATTGTCATTGCGCAATTTGCTTGTTTGCTTGAGACAATGGTATTCACTGCCGGACTGCACAACACGTCGTGTGCCCTAACGCCACCAGTTGCGAACGGCGGCGCGTTTCTCAGCCTGTCCAATGCCCGCGCTTATTGTGTGCTGCAGGCAATTTCCACCTGTTGCGAACGGCGGCGCGCTGCCCAGCCTGTCCAATGCCCGCGCTTATTGTGTGCTGCAGGCAATTTCCACCAGTTGCGAACGGCGGCGCGGTTCTCAGCCTGTCCAATGCCCGCGCTTTTTGTGTGCTGCAGGCAATTTTCACCTGCGGAACGGGGCGGTCATGTGGCGGCTGAACTGGCGGGCCGACCTGACGCCGCGCGGCCTCACCAACTCCTGCGGCATCATGGTCAACTACAGGTACGGCACCACCAGCGCACGCCATCGCGGCACAGCTCAATCAGGGCTGCATCACGGCTCGCTACAAAGTACAGAGCGGCGTATTAACTCGCTTCGCGTGGGGATTTTTCTTCATTTGACACTCTCATGAGACCCACCACTCAACAGTCAATATATAAAGTACTGACTCCACGTTATTTCTTTTCGCTTTTAAAATACAAACTCTGATCTCCCGTGTGGACGACGCTGTACAGTTCAATGGCACGGATAAGTTTTTGATGATGAAACAAATCTGAAAACCGAAAAAGCTATTTAAAAAGCGGAAAACATCGGTCGTGTATCCAGACCCCAAAGGGAATAAATAGGTCACACCTTAAAAGCTGTCTTCAAATTCAACCATACGGTGCATCTTGATCCCAAAGGGAATAAATAGGTCACCTTGAAAGTTGTCTTCAAATTCAACCATACGGTGCATCTTCAGCTCAAAACTGCCAATATCACTTTCGTTTGGATAACTGATGGATATATATGGAGAAAGAAGTAAGTTTCTCTTTGCATTTCACGAGAAATCGTACGACAGCAGCTGGCGTTCTGGCTCCGCCTGACGCCAAGTACAGTCTCTGACATGGGGCCGCCCGGGCGGCTGAGCGGATATTAACGAGGCGTCGTGATCAGAGACTACGTGTCAGAGAGTGTGCCTGCCTCCGGCGGCGAGCGTTCATGTCCCGATCGTGGCCCGGAACAGCTGACATGAAACCGGGCCCACTAGTCCTGTGTCTAAATTACTTAACGTAGGGAGGTAATTCTTTCACCACAACCCATTTTTAGATCTGCTATCTCAGTCCAAAACCCCATGTTAAAGGTGAACTATTCCCTTTAAAGGGAACAGTTAAAGGAAACAGTTTACCTTGAACATGAGGTTTTGAGATGAGATAGCCAAGTTGTAGTCCATGCTCGAAAATGGACTTCAGAAGCTTTCACATCTTCATAGAAACCCCTTAATTAATTAAAATTGCCTTACCGGAGTCCTAGAAGCCGGGACGAGTATCCGTCGTGGGTTCCCATCGCTGATTGGCTGATTTGACATATGATTATGACGTATGGCTTGGGGAATAAATATTATAAACATTGAAATATATAGTGCTGGACAAGAACATGCTGTTTCAGTAACTTATTCCCTTCATTATCTCTTAATAATTCATTATCTTCTCTTATTCTCTTCATTGCACGAATGAACTTTGAGAGTATCGTGATTGTTGCTAAAATCGTCTATAAACACTTTTCTCAGCAATATTCTTAGTGAAATTATACGTCACGCACGTGCATATGTCGTCACGATGACATTGCGTGCTTCTTACCAATCTGATTTCGCATTCATTCACTCCATTCAGAGGACAAAATCTGAATTGGAACCAAATAACTGGCATTATAATTTGTTTTTTCCGTGTCCATATATATTTGTATAGCTTACTAGTAACCTGATAATTCATTTCTAGCTTCTCTCAATCATTTCTGAGCTGTTTTAAAGGTGAACAGTTTCCTTTAAGACTGCACCAGCTAGGGTATTTTTGCTTTCCTATGTCCTTCGTTAAATTTGTCTTCAGACTTCACTAAAGTATTTTGTTTTCGACAGCTATTTGAGGGCCTTAAATATCATTATTCTGATTGTTCGACATCATGTGCCTGCATCTGACGCGGTTCGCCCTCCTCGCTGGCATTACTCGCACCTTACGTAACCTTCCCTTCCCCGCTGACACTGCTCCCCTCGCGCCCCCAGGTATTTCCTGGACGACACACAGCACAACAGCGAGCGGTACCTCTCGGCTCAGACCATCACAGCCTCGGACGAGATCCGTCAGCTGGCAACTGAGGCGGCAGAGCTCAGACAGAGCGGCCCGGCCCCGTGAGCGGCTGACCCGCCCCCGGCTCGTGAGGGGCCCGGCGCCGTGAGCGGCTGACCCGCCGCCTCCGCACACGGCTCGTGTTCGGCGGCGGAGACGGCGGTGGCTGGTGCGGCGCGTGCCGAATATGAGCCTCCCCCGCAGCCTCTATGGCCAGGTCCGCCTCGGTGCGACGCCGTGGCGGACTGCCCGGCTCGGCAGCGGGTGGGGTCCCGGGTGCCGAGCCGGGCACGGGACCCAGTCAGGGGTGGGGGCGGCTGAATCAGAGGGAGACGGGGTAGGATACCCCCGGGAGAGCAGACGCCGCCGTGTGTGGCTCGACCTGCACGGCGGCGGTTAAACAATGCAATGGCGTGAGTGACGTGGGACGCCTGTCTGTGGTGTTGGGTGGTTTTGAAGCGAGGATTGTTGGAAGTTCCATTGAGGAATGTCTGCAATTATGTGTAGACCGGGGTAATGTTCACGTTAAATTGACGATTTCAGTCATCGGTGTCCAACGGCATTCTTAGGGCTCAAATGCGCTGACGTATTTACGGTGGTCCAGAGTATCTACATATGCAATTTAAAGTTTGTACGCGCCAGTTGGATGTCAAAACCATGGATGTTTGAGTTTATATGCACCCCTTATATCGTCCAAGGGCTTCGATAACCAGCTTGGTAAATGTTTACATCTCAAGTCGTTTGGTCTCTTATGCAGTCATGTTTATTGACATGTTGTTTGTTGCACAAAGTGCTGACATGTACGGGGCAAGTGAGGTACCACCAGCTGCCTTATCGAGACGCGTAATGTTCGTCACATATCGAGTCAGGACGCCTTAGCTCTATTTGGAAGTGGGATATGTTTTTCTTCTGTCAGTTAACGGTTGGCTTGAGAGGTATCAGGACTGAAGCCCCGGTGATAGTCTGTCTAGTCATGTCAGTGTAGTCATTGTGCTGTGCGTTGTATCGGCTGGTAGGATGATGGTTGATATTATTATGTGTTACACACCCCGCAGAACAGGGCAGACAGGTGTGCTGTGTTACAGACAGGTAGTGAGTGCCATTCCCCGTTTGGTTGACCGCCACCGCCCGGGGCAGTGTCGCGGGCTGCTCGTTTGGTGATCGGACTGTGGCCCCTTCTCCCGGGGCAGTGTCCCCTCGGTGCAGTGTCGCGGGCTGCTCGTTTGGTGATCGGACTGTGGCCCCTTCTCCCGGCGCAGTGTCCCCTAGTATCGCGGGCTGCTCGTTTGGTGATCGGACTGTGGCCCCTTCTCCCGGGGCAGTGTCCCCTCGGTGCAGTATCGCGGGCTGCTCGCTTGGTGATCGGACTGTGGCCCCTTCTCCCGGGGCAGTGTCCCCTCGGTGCAGTATCGCGGGCTGCTCGTTTGGTGATCGGACTGTGGCCCCTTCCCACACTCCGCCCTGGCTGTTCAGGATGGTTTCCGTGGTCAGTTTTAGGGTGGCCTGCGCCGGCTGAACGAGTGCCGAGTGTGCTCTGTGGCAGTGTGCTCTGTGCTCTGTGTCACTGTGATCTGTGCTCTGACTCTGTTGTGGCGCAGTGTCGACCAGTCGGTGTAGCTCAGGTCTGTGTTATGTCGTCACACCGCTAGCAGCAAACAGCCGGAATTGGTTGGTGCTGATTTTGCTATGCCTACATACCCGTAGATTGATATAAGAGTGCGATATTTACTGTGGATGTTTCAGAGTATTCAGACTCGTGGTTTTGGGAGTGCAATATTGGTTGCATGCAGTCGATAGCAATACATACGGAAACTCAATGCCAGCGTATTATTTTGTCTCTTCATAACAACGAGAGAAACATAGCACTGTTGTGTTTTCAGTCGGCGCCGCGGTTCGCCCCTGTAGCTCAGCAGGGAGAGAGCTGGACTTCAGACCTCACCCGCTGTGGCAGGCCGGGTTCGAGTCGCTTCGGCGCTCGCTATTTGCCCCTGACTGGGATGGCCTGCGGCCGGTGGAAGCGGCTGCGTTCAAAGCCAGGTGGCATTGTGTGCTCGGATGATGGGGGGTCAGGGCCAGCGTAATAAGCTCTGCTTAGCGTGGGACTTAACCTCAGAAATACATCCACTCAAAATATTCGGACTAAGTTTCTAACAATACCATTTGGTGATGGCGTCAAATATCAGCTTGTTCGACCGTCAAATCAAGCCCGGAGGAAACCTGATATTTCCGCCATTTAATTACGACACCGCTGTGTGTTACGTGTGTCGCACGACAGGCTTGTTGTGGCCGGAATCGACCGTAACGTCGCGCGACAGACGTGCTGAGGCCGGAATCGACCGTAACGTCGCGCGACAGGCTTGGTGTGGCCGGAATCGACCGTAACGTCGCGCGACAGGCGTGGTGTGGCCGGAATCGACCGTAACGTCGCGCGACAGGCTTGTTGTGGCCGGAATCGACCGTAACGTCGCGCGACAGGCGTGGTGTGGCCGGAATCGACCGTAACGTCGCGCGACAGACGTGCTGAGGCCGGAATCGACCGTAACCAGCCAAATGCTGAACACCGACGATGAAGGGCTAACATTTGATGACGTGATTGTGAATACACCACACACTCGGTATGGGTGCAAAGGGTCTTAAAATGATATGTTTTAAACAGTTACTTCCACCGACTGCAGGATAAATGCAGCAGCAGCAGGTCTAACAGCCCATCACGTCATCCAGAGGTCTAACAGCCCACCACGTCATCCAGAGGTCTAACAGCCCATCACGTCATCCAGAGGTCTAACAGCCCACCACGTCATCCAGAGGTCTAACAGCCCACCACGTCATCCAGAGGTCTAACAGCCCATCACGTCATCCAGAGGTCTAACAGCCCACCACGTCATCCAGAGGTCTAACAGCCCACCACGTCATCCAGAGGTCTAACAGCCCACCACGTCATCCAGAGGTCTAACAGCCCATCACGTCATCCAGAGGTCTAACAGCCCATCACGTCATCCAGAGGTCTAACAGCCCACCACGTCATTCAGAGGTCTAACAGCCCATCACGTCATCCAGAGGTCTAACAGCCCATCACGTCATCCAGAGGTCTAACATCCCATCACGTCATATAGAGGTCTAACAGCCCACCACGTCATCCAGAGGTCTAACAGCCCATCACGTCATCCAGAGGTCTAACAGCCCTTCACGTCATCCAGAGGTCTAACAGCCCATCACGTCATCCAGAGGTCTAACAGCCCACCACGCCATCCAGAGGTCTAACAGCCCTTCACGTCATCCAGAGGTCTAACAGCCCATCACGTCATCCAGAGGTCTAACAGCCCACCACGCCATCCAGAGGTCTAACAGCCCTTCACGTCATCCAGAGGTCTAACAGCCCATCACGTCATCCAGAGGTCTAACAGCCCACCACGCCATCCAGAGGTCTAACAGCCCTTCACGTCATCCAGAGGTCTAACAGCCCATCACGTCATCCAGAGGTCTAACAGCCCACCACGTCATCCAGAGGTCTAACAGCCCACCACGTCATCCAGAGGTCTAACAGCCCATCACGTCATCCAGAGGTCTAACAGCCCACCACGCCATCCAGAGGTCTAACAGCCCTTCACGTCATCCAGGGGTCTAACAGCCCATCACGTCATCCAGAGGTCTAACAGCCCACCACGTCATCCAGAGGTCTAACAGCCCACCACGTCATCCAGAGGTCTAACAGCCCATCACGTCATCCAGAGGTCTAACAGCCCACCACGCCATCCAGAGGTCTAACAGCCCTTCACGTCATCCAGAGGTCTAACAGCCCACCACGTCATCCAGAGGTCTAACAGCCCATCACGTCATCCAGAGGTCTAACAGCCCACCACGCCATCCAGAGGTCTAACAGCCCTTCACGTCATCCAGAGGTCTAACAGCCCATCACGTCATCCAGAGGTCTAACAGCCCATCACGTCATCCAGAGGTCTAACAGCCCACCACGTCATCCAGAGGTCTAACAGCCCACCACGTCATTCAGAGGTCTAACAGCCCATCACGTCAGCCAGAGGTCTAACAGCCCATCACGCCATCCAGAGGTCTAACAGCCCATCACGTCATCCAGAGGTCTAACAGCCCATCACGTCATCCAGAGGTCTAACAGCCCATCACGTCAGCCAGAGGTCTAACAGCCCACCACGCCATCCAGAGGTCTAACAGCCCTTCACGTCATCCAGAGGTCTAACAGCCCATCACGTCATCCAGAGGTCTAACAGCCCATCACGTCATCCAGAGGTCTAACAGCCCACCACGTCATCCAGAGGTCTAACAGCCCATCACGCCATCCAGAGGTCTAACAGCCCACCACGTCATCCAGAGGTCTAACAGCCCATCACGTCAGCCAGAGGTCTAACAGCCCATCACGCCATCCAGAGGTCTAACAGCCCACCACGTCATCCAGAGGTCTAACAGCCCATCACGTCATCCAGAGGTCTAACAGCCCACCACGCCATCCAGAGGTCTAACAGCCCATCACGTCATCCAGAGGTCTAACAGCCCATCACGTCAGCCAGAGGTCTAACAGCCCATCACGTCATCCAGAGGTCTAACAGCCCACCACGTCATCCAGAGGTCTAACAGCCCATCACGCCATCCAGAGGTCTAACAGCCCATCACGTCATCCAGAGGTCTAACAGCCCATCACGTCAGCCAGAGGTCTAACAGCCCATCACGTCATCCAGAGGTCTAACAGCCCACCACGACATCCAGAGGTCTAACAGCCCATCACGTCATCGGTCTAACAGCCCATCACGTCATCCAGAGGTCTAACAGCCCATCACGTCATCCAGAGTTCTAACAGCCCATCACGCCATCCAGAGGTATAACAGCCCATCACGTCATCCAGAGGTCTAACAGCCCATCACGTCATCGTCGGTCTAACAGCCCATCACGTCATCCAGAGGTCTAACAGCCCATCACGTCATCCAGAGGTCTAACAGTCCATCACGTCATCCAGAGGTCTAACAGCCCACCACGTCATCCAGAGGTCTAACAGCCCATCACGTCATCCAGAGTTCTAACAGCCCATCACGCCATCCAGAGGTATAACAGCCCATCACGTCATCCAGAGGTCTAACAGCCCATCACGTCATCGTCGGTCTAACAGCCCATCACGTCATCCAGAGGTCTAACAGCCCATCACGTCATCCAGAGGTCTAACAGCCCACCACGTCATCCAGAGGTCTAACAGCCCATCACGTCATCCAGAGTTCTAACAGCCCATCACGCCATCCAGAGGTATAACAGCCCATCACGTCATCCAGAGGTCTATTTTTCGGTAACTTGGTAGCGAGCGTTGGCGACAGATTTTACATATTGTTGTCAGTGAAGCGACAAATATTGGGCTTTGGGGAAGTATATGCCGTTCTCGGAGGATCAGAACCCGGCCGAACCGAGCAAGAGAATGGACCTCGTTCGTTGCACTTGGTTGTGCGTCTCATGCTTTGTGATAACAAAAATAAGTGAGTTTCAGTAGAAAAATGTGACTGGGACGATTCTTTTTTAAAGCCTGAGTAAAATGGTCCCAGATATGTTTTAAAGGTAGTTTTGCGATAGGTTAGATTGGCCTGAACATTGTTTTTGCGCCTTTTAAGCCACCCTTTCCTATACTTTGGATCTGCCCTACATCGCCTCCTTTCGCTCCATCACCAGGGGCTCCGCCACAGGGGGGCGTGTCCCCATTTTGGGGGGGGGGACTTCTAACATTACGCCTATGCAGGCGTTGCATGGCAATAACCGACTTCCGAATGCCTCTGCCCCCCCCCCATTTTCGGAACGTGGCGGAGCTCTTGTCCATCACTGCCATAGGCGTACACAAGGGGGACGGGGCAATTTCCCCCCCCCCCCTTGAAGGTCCGTACGTCCCTTTGGTCGAAAAAATCATTATTTTTGTTTAGAGGAAAATATGTAGGAAATATGCCCCCTCTAAAGATATAATGGGCTAAATGCGGTGCGTTTATTTTGTGGGGGTACCTTATGCCCCCCTGAGCAAAAATTGCCCCCCTGGAGTGAATCCTGGGTACGCCACTGCATGGGCGTGATCACGGTGGAGCAGGAGGTATAGGAACACCTGAAGTCTTACAAATTTAAAGGGCCAAATTGATATTTTTTACATTTCTTTCAAGTCAACTGCCAAATGATCCATGTTTAATTTCGAGAAAATTGGAAGCTGCCTCTTCCCGCCGTCCCCCTCCCGCGTCCGGGGTTGGGGTTGGGGGAAGATATCCATTCAATCCTACCAGGCCATCACGACATTTTGACGTCCCACAACCAAATTAATTATTACGCAACAAACTATATGCTTCATTGCTTTCACCCACAATACAACACATAGGTATGCTTGCAAGCAAAAATATCAACGAGCGGTTTTCTGGATCGTACAGTACAGCTCAGGGGGGCATAAGGCATAGTTAATTAGCAGCCGCGTTTCTTTGGGGCGATCGGTTTTTATGTATATGCACTGAAGGTTTTTCATATGCACTGTGGGTTTTTCGCTGCCGGCCGGCCCATTCAAGGTTACTTTACTAATAAGGTTTATCCACGAGGGAGAAACGACTCCCAGGGTGACGTCACAGCATTTGGCAACAATATTTTGCAATATGGTAGCAAATAAACAAAGTCGTTTATGGCGCGGCGATTCTCATCATTATCTTCACGAATTTCCAAGTACAAACCTACATTGAAAAATATCTGTGCTTTATGTATTTTGGTCTTTGTTTTGAGTGTGATCATGATTATTGATTCATGTGAAGATTAGTGGGATTTACTGTTGCTATCAATTGGATAATAGTTCAGTAATTCACCCCCCCCCCCCCAGTTAATGGTGTTCTTGAGGTCCATCTTAGAAGAGAGTATTAATACAACAAACAGAAAAGTGTGCTAGTAATACCAAAGCTTTGATGTCACCAAAAACAATACATAACCAAACCTGACCTAGCCCGTACAGCAATTACGGTCGCAGGGACCCAAGTTTAGAATGATTCTCTTGCTGTGCTGCAGCGCCAGCACCTACCGGGGGCGACATCAGACAGCCCCCAGACCAAGGCAATAGATACCAGGGCAATAGAACACTGGGTACTTGCTTCGTTGATATATTCTATTACTATGTCTCCAAGATCGTCCCAAAAGGAAGCAAAAAAATCGGCAGAAAATCCTGATATCCCCGAGGCCTTATTACGTGCCCTCCGAGGCCTTATTACGTGCCATTTTTGAAAGAGCGACCTTACCCTCTTGTTTCGTAATGGGCCCTTCAAATGCGGCTTTTTCTTCTTCGGACAAACGAGGAGCGTTATTGCCCGGGGCAAAACGCGTAAACTTGTCCCTGTTTATGTGCCTCAACGAGTAAAGTGTCTCATAATAATCGGCACATTCTTTTAATATCGGTTTATTGCCCCTTACGATGGACCCGTCGTCCTTTCTAATTGCTGTGATCGCCTTTTGAGCAGTTTTCTGCTGTGCCATTCTAAGAAAGTACTTAGTTGATTTTTCACCCTCTTCCATCAATATTGACTGTGATGCGAGAATGGCAGCTTTTCCTCGTTTTAATTTTTATCTCATCTAGCCTTTGGCGGCTCTTGTCGTACTCATCCTTTACTTGATCGCTAGATGATTGCAACAATCCTGCGTCCAATTCGCTTACTTAATTGTATAAAAGGTTCTCTTCCAGTCAGACTTGTCAATGATTCATATTTGTCATGAGTCGATTCACAGTGATTCACGGACCATAATGAATGATTCAATCATGATTCAATCACTCAACATTACCATAATGAATGATTCAATCATGATTCAATCACTCAACATTACCATAATGAATGATTCAATCATGATTCAATCACTCAACATTATCATAATGAATGATTCAATCTTGATTCAATCACTCAACATTAAAGGGAAGTGTCGACTCCTTTGCCTAACTCCTTTGATTTTGAATGTGCGACTCCAATATTTTATGAGCGTGATAGGGAGGTCATGCTTTACCTGTGTGCCAATTTTCATGCACATCAGAATAGTCTGCTGTTTGACCTTAAACATATGACCTGCTCTAAATCCTTTGATTTTGAATGTGCGACTCTAAGATGTCATGAGCGTGATAAGGAGGTTATGTTCTACCAGTGTGCTAATTTTCATGCAAATCGAAATAGTCTGCTGTTTGACCTTAAACTTATCTGACCTGCTCTAACTCCTTTGATTTTGAATGTGCGACTCCAAGATTTTACCAGAATGATGACTAGGTTGTGATCTATCTGTGTACCAATTTTGAAGCCAATCCAAATAGTCCGCGAATGTATTTCCGAATGTGAATGTGAATGTGAGCCAATTGGACATGCGTGTTGTTTATTTTGATTATAAAATGATATTTATAATATTTATTATAATTGCAAATTCCAAGTTACAAAAGCATTAATGACTTTACGTTTCACTTTTTTAAGCGAATAGAACATTTATTTGTATTTTGCATTAGGTATTATTTTTGTATAAAGCATGATGTGGAATAAAGTGGCGCCGATGCGACAGTGATATTTGGGACATGCGGAGGTCATGCAAATGTTTGTTTATGATTTAATTTTGGATATGGTATAGCCTAGAAATTAGGAAAAGGTGGGTACCTTTTGATAATTTTGCGTGTGAAAAAGGTGTGTGTGTACTGTGTGGTTTATGAACCAAAGTATGAGTTTAGAGTTAGTTACCTTTTCTAAGTATTTAGGTACCTACCTAACCCTACCAGTTCCAAGGTATTCACCTAGTTAGGGCTGATTGAACAGTGGCTTTGTGCCCACTGGAGTTGGACACGAAGCCTCCCTTTCTTTACGCATATATGAATTACAGGCTACAGCTAAGGACACAGAGCTCATATAATTGGCCATTAAGTGCCTGGTTTGTCCACAGGGAATGTGTAGTAGTTTGATGAATGCTGGGCCGCTGGCATATTTTGTGGACAGTTTATGCTGTTCGACCAAAAAAGAATGATTCTTTGAGCAATGAATGATTCAATCAGCCTATTTTCTCTGTATGAATGATTCAATCAGTGACTCACAACAGGTTTGCGCATGAGGGGAATCGATTCATGAGTCATTCATTTGAAATAAGAATGATTCAATCAAAAGTAGTCGATTCACATTGAATCATTGACAAGTCTGCTTCCAGTCGAAGTTCGCGCGCTAATGTTTTACTACGCTTAAAGGAAATAGTTCACCTTCAACATTAGTTTTAAACTGAGATAGCAGTTTTGTAGCCCGTGTTGGGAAACCCCTATCTGCAAGTTTTCTTGACTGAAAAGACTCTCCAGCCGAATATATTTGAGTTTTTGGCGAAGGAATGCGGTGCTGGCGAAAGAATGTTGTACTGGTTTTAGCCCGGCAGAGGCTATACCATCAGCCAATCAGCTTGCATAGCCGAATCGCTGGCCGCCGGTTGGCACATCTCCAATGCGAGTCTATCTTTACGCGACTACTTTCGAATCTGATTGCTGAACCATTGTTTACATTCGCGTGACGTCAGGACTCTGACTCAGAGAGTATGCATATAGTTTTGATAAACAATACAAATTTACGGCCTTCCGTCCTGAATCGGCGCGATATAAGGCCATTTTTGACAATATAAAAAGAAATTGTATTACAAAATATAATCAAATCGTGTTGGGTAAAAAATTTCCAAGGTGAACTATTTCCTTTAATTGAAATTACTCTGATGCTGCTTAACAGCATTTCCACCTTAACGCCCTTGGCTATATCACCGTTGTATATGCCTACCTTGGTAGTCGCATCTATGATCTCGGACCTTACTGATTCAGTAAACTCATCATCTTCCAGCAGATTGTTGTTAAATCTTCAAATTACTGGGCCGCGTTGCTCAGAGGCTATGTCTATATCGAGAACAACAAAGATATGGTCACTAAGAATGCCTACATCGATCCTTGCCTTTGCTGTATTATAACGAACCAAACTACAACTGGCGAAAATGTAGTCAATGCGAGACTGCTGCAGTGGGGCGGGTCTCCGCCATGTGAACTGTTTGGTTGTTGGGTGTTGAGCTCTCCAACAATCTCAATCAAATCAAAGCAGCTCTTGTTGAGCTCTTCAACAACAACAATCAAATCAAAGCAAACTCATCAAGTAAGTCAAGTAATTTTATTGTGGCTCTCGTTCTTTTAAAGGTCTTACTGTCAGAGTCGAGTCTATCGCATTGAGTTTTATGTTAAAGTCACCGGCTAGCAGTGAATTGTGGCTTTCATAACAAGTAAGAAGCTCTCTCACGAGATCGAGGAATTTACATTTTTCCTGTTGGTTGTCAGTGGCAGGCCCATAAACTCCTAAGATAATCAATTTGTGGCTATGAGCTATAATTTCTGCGAATGACGAAGCAAGAGAAAATTGCAATTTTTTCATTACACATCGAAGGGGTGTCTTGACACTCATTCAACAAAAAAGATGACCAGAGGAGACTGGAAAATAAAAGACCAATATGTCTATTAGATGTATTGTATACATTAGTAGCGAAAGTAATGGCGATTCGGCTCGAACTGGTTATAGACAAATTAATTCATCGAAGCCAAACAGGGTTTTTAAAAGGTCGGTACATTGGCGAAAATCTTAGACTTGTTGCGGATGTTATTGAGTATTGCAACATGGATGATTCTGAAGGACTTCTACTTGCTTTTGATTACAGAAGCGCCTTCAATTCTCTTGAGCATGAGTTCATGCTGTTCACTCTTGATTGCTTTAATTTTGGTCCTAACTTACGATCCTGGGTAACGCTGCTATATAGCGGGGCGCAGCTTTCGGTTTCGAACAATGGTTATACATCACAATGGTGCCCCTGTACAAGAGGCACATTTCAAGGGTCACCTTTGAGTGGATTACTTTTCATTTTAGCTGTAGAATTGCTAGCGATTAAGATAAGGGAAGCGGATAACATCAAAGGGATCGTGATCAATGACCAAGAGATTAAGATCAGCCAGTACGCCGACGACGGAACTCTGTTCCTTCGGAACACAAAGTCAGCTGAGCATGCTTTTGAGATGCTCGCTACATTTCAACAGGCTTCCGGATTGGAATTGAATTTACGCAAAACAAAGCTACTTTGGCTCGGACAGTACCGATTCGTCCGTGATACTATACAAGACATCGAAGCAGTAGCGATGGTTAAAATCCTCGGGATCTGGTTCAGTGCGACAAAACGATGTGATGAGGAAAATGTAGCTCCAGTAATTCGCAAAATTAAACATACATTAAACTCCTGGTCACAGCGTAGCCTGACCTTAAAAGGCCGCATAGTGGTTTCCAAAACGCTTTTAGCTTCACAGATTGTCTATCTAGCAATGTGTGCGCACATCCCTAGGGCAGACTTAGATGCAATCCAGAGACTAATCATGCATTTTTTGTGGAGTGGAAGGCCTCCCAAAGTTGCCAAAAAGACCTTGTTTCAGACAACGGAAAAAAGGTGGCTTGAAAGCACTAGATATTTCCAGCTTCTATGCGTCCCTCAAGTTGACTTGGATTAAACGAATAGCTACTTGCCTCGACGCTCCATGGAGGCAAATTTTACAACGCCGCCTACGCGAATACAAGGCAAATGATCTAATTAAAAATAATATGAGTGAAAGCTATCTACAGCAATTGAAAATCCCTAAATTTTATAAAGACATTATAAGTAGCTATCACAATCTGTGCGCAACACCAGTGAATAGCGCTTACCAAGTCCGATTGCAAAGTCTCTGGCATAACGATGCAATTATAATCAATGCGCAACCTGCATTTATGAAGGCGATGTACAGATGCGGCATCGTTATCATTGACGACATTGTTGGGAACAATGACAGGATTATGGATTATCACCAGATAATACATAAATCCCCACGCCTAAGAATCGATTTCCTCTCTATCCGTAGCTTAACGAGTGCGATTCCCAGGGATTGGAAAGAGTTGGTTTACAGAAGTCCCAACTGTACAGTTGGAGGCGAAGATAGGGAGGACATTTTCTTCCCCGTTACCGAATACACCCGAATGTCTTTGAAATATGTAAAAAGTCAACATTATTATAAACGACTTGTCGTTGGACATCAACCCACAGCCGAAATAAAATGGGCAGCAGAAGGCGTCAACGTTCACAGCTGGCGTAACATACATCTTGTCCCGTATAAATGCACCAATTCTACCAGGATTCAGTCGCTTCACTTCAGAATTGTTCACCGATACATTCCCACTAGAAAATTCCTATGTACCAGGGGTATTACGGGTAGCCCGCTATGTCTCAATTGTTTTGCTGTCGATACCTTGCAACATTTCTTCTGCGACTGCGAAGATGTGAAACCCCTCTGGGAGCTAATAATGAGTAAATTAGAGCATACTTTTTAATTATCTGAACATTGTATGTCTCATGAAAATATCTTGCTTGGCATCCCGGGTGCGCCTCCTGTCGTAAATTTAATAATGTTGTTACTTAAGCAACATATAGTAACATGTAAACTAGGGCAAAGCGAAAGATTATATCAGTTACGTTTAGGAACCTTCAAGGGAATAATTAAACAACATTATCAAGCAGAATTTCTGATAGAAAAAAAATGGCAAGGTAGAAAAAGTAAGAAAAAAGTG
>JAXIVJ010003061.1:0-7500 GCA_036785665.1 Chirona hameri
TCAACGTTGTTGAATGGGCACTTATAAACAAATCGCCGACACTAAATAAGTACGGTAATAGGTTACTGTTAAACTGACGATTTCAATGCACTTTTAACAAATGATTGTTGATTGTTCATAAAAGTTTGGCACATATTCGCAAAAGATAGAGTGCAGGAAACATATTGCATACATTCATGATAAATAGCAATGCGTAGGGAAGCTAATTTACTGAATTCGTTACCGAATACTTGCTGATTATAAGCGTTGAACGCTTATCAACTATGACTTGAAATATATATCAGTAAGAATTGTTATATGCACAATGTAATGAATTTAAAATATATTTTGGTCTCGTCTATCGATTTTATTTGCTAACTCCATTTTTGTTGAAAAATGTGATTATCTCCCTTTAACATTATATTCATATTTAATTTCGACAAGAGGCATTTCAGAGGTACGGCCTAATGAAATGGTTTCACCAAAAAGCACACTTCAAAATGGTTGTTTTGACTATATGCTCTTTAGTACGCATGAAGCTGCGATGGAGCAGCGTTCCTTTCACACGGAAACGGCACGATTTTGGCCAGTTTACATGCGCGAACTTAATGACACCATGATTCATGCAACTTAACTATTGTACCGGAGGTTGTGATTTGGCCTTACAACAGCTGAAAGTCAATGCCGTCTCGTATTTTACCGCTTATCATTGTATATTAGAGAGGTTCCCGAGGAGAGTGCCCAGCATGCCGTGCAGTAGCCGGTGAGCAGTACAGGCGAGGGAATATAGTAGACCTCAGGGTTCTGTTTGACCGCGCCATGCCGGCTCAGACGTCAGGCGGGGTTCAGGTGTTCAGGTTCACTGGACCCCCAGATTACAGGGTGTTCAGGTGTTCAGGTTCACTGGACCCCCAGATTACAGAGCACACGGTATACCTCCGGTACATACCGTATACCGTGTGCCCTGTAATATGGGGGTTCAGTGAACCTGAACACCTGAACCCCGTCTGACGTCTGAGCCGGCACGGCGCGGTCAAACAGAACCCTGAGGTCTACTGAACCGAAACATCCCCTCTGAACAGCACGAGGCAGGTGCGGTCAGCGCGTGACCTGAGCGGGGTCAGACGGACCCGGAGGACCGCTCGAGGCAGGTGCGGTCAGTGCGTGACCTGAGCGGGGTCAGACGGACCCGGAGGACCGCACGAGGCAGGTGCGGTCAGTGCGTGACCTGAGCGGGGTCAGGCGGGCCCGGACCCCGCACGAGGCAGGTGCGGTCAGTGCGTGACCTGACCGGGGTCAGGCGGACCTGGGTCACGTGTCAGGTGTCTTGTCAGGTGTCGCCGTGGTAGGCCGATACATGATGGGCTCTACACTCCAACGAATGTTCAAAGACAGGTTAGAATTCTAGTAAAGCCGGACAGCCACTGCTCATATTGGGATCACTGATATTGGACCATATATATGACAATGAATGGTGGTCGTAGAAAACCGCATCCATAAAATATATGCAAGCAATATATATATATATATATATATGCAAATGTATGCAATTATATACTTTATTTACGACGCTGGTTGCGAAAATTCATTTATGAACCCCGAGAAAGAAGTTATGAGACAATACAAACCAGGGCTGCAGAATCGTAGTCGAAGTCGGAGTCGGAGTCGGTCGGAGTCGGAAGTTTTGGCCGGAGTCGGAGTCGGAGTCGGAGTCACTAAAATCTCACCGACTCCGACTCCGGGCCGGAGTCGGAGTCGACTTTTTGGCAATTGGCGATTACTTTGGTCGCTATAATAGGCGTCGGTCTACGGAAAATTGACTTTACATCCCTTTCGAGATAAAGAAAAAATTAGTGGACAATGAATCGAGTGGAAAGTTCACTCAACTAGCGTCAGATTTGCGCCTGATGAAGATGGGCAATATTGTTTACGTCATCTGGTGATGATTGGGGCTTTGGACGCACCGTCTCTTACGGTCACACGGCGACCATTTTAATATCATCGTGCAAGTGTCGTCAAGGAGATTCGAATTATACCATTGTGACCAGGTTACCGAAGTCAGATTCAAAATTTGACCTCAGGTCAAGGTAAATTAAGGTCATGTGGTGAACCAGGTATGTCGTGCTGCGCAATGTCGGACGCGTCTCGGCGAGAAATACACAGTGGTGCCGGTCTCACGTTCTTATCTTCATTTTATTCCGCCGCCTGCAGGCGAGCGCGACTGGGCTGGACGCGCGGCCGGCACGCCCGTGCTCGGGCGGCGTAGCATTGTTCTCCATACTGTTCAGAATACAAACAAACGGAAAAAATAGATGGCATTGCAGGTATTGCTTAGCATGCGGTTGGAGAACGGATATAGGCTGGAGTCGGAGTTGGAGTCGGAGTCGGAGTCGATTTGTTCAGGCCGGAGTCGGAGTTGGAGTTGCCAAAATGATGTCGACTCCGCAGCCCTGGTACAAACAACAAAGCGCAATTTCTTCCTGTGAGCAGTTTTTTAGCGCTAGCAGGTGAAGACTTCAGAATGGGCATCGTGTGAACTGACGAGCAGGCAGCTTTGAATTCACTCGTGCCACTGGACGGCAATCGAGATGGTTTGGTTTCGGCAAACGCCCTCCCAGGGCCCCACAGATCAATTAGCTGCAGGTATTGGGTAAGCAGTGACTTTGTATAGTAATAGGCTTGATGCGTAAATTAGTTTTACATTATATGCGCATTTGTTACAACGCCACCCAATTAATGTATGGGTGAAATATTACAGTGTTGTATTATGAATTAGTTTGTGCAATGTACATGGTTGATAGACGTTTTAGCTATTGTATTCGTAAGTATTAGCGGTATTACCGATTTTATATTGCCAGCTATTTGTATACACCTTGAATACTAGCCCGCGATATATTCATATTGCCGGCTACTGGAGGGTCATTTTGATATCGTTCACACTTCAGTCTTCACTCGTGCCGGGCGAACATCAGCATGATAGCAGCGGATGATAAAGACAAACATGACATGAATATGGTAAGAATATGGTAAAACACGAAACAATGGCAACAAACTGGGAACTGTTTTATGTCTCACACCGTAGCAACAAAGTGGCTAAAAACAAGGGGGCTTTCCTTGGTTCATGTTTACCTATCATTGAGTTTCACACACCTGATAAAACTATCACTATCCGCAATCCGGAAGCTGTCTCGTCTTCCCGCCACAGTAGATTTAATCTGACCTTCAAACCGTGCCGTGCGATCTGCCGTCCGTCGCATCCTGCAATCCACTAATGGTGACAGGCGAGCGAGTCATAGGGAACTATCCACTAATGGCGACAGCCGAGCGAGTCATAGGGAACTATCCACTAATGGCGACAGCCGAGCGAGTCATAGGGAACTATCCACTAATGGCAACAGCCGAGCGAGTCATAGGGAACAATCCACTAATGGCGACAGCCGAGCGAGTCATAGGGAACTATCCACTAATGGCGACAGGCGAGCGAGTCATAGGGAACAATCCACCAATGGCGACAGCCGAGCGAGTCATAGGGAACAATCCACCAATGGCGACAGCCGAGCGAGTCATAGGGAACAATCCACTAATGGCGACAGGCGAGCGAGTCATAGGGAACAATCCACTAATGGCGACAGGCGAGCGAGTCATAGGGAACAATCCACTAATGGCGACAGGCGAGCGAGTCATAGGGAACAATCCACTAATGGCGACAGGCGAGCGAGTCATAGGGAACAATCCACTAATGGTGACAGGCGAGCGAGTCATAGGGAACAATCCACTAATGGCGACAGCCGAGCGAGTCATAGGGAAAAATCCACTAATGGCGACAGCCGAGCGAGTCATAGGGAACAATCCACTAATGGCGACAGGCGAGCGAGTCATAGCGAACAATCCACTAATGGCGACAGGCGAGCGAGTCATAGGGAACTATCCACTAATGGCGACAGCCGAGCGAGTCATAGGGAACTATCCACTAATGGCGACAGCCGAGCGAGTCATAGGGAACTATCCACTAATGGCGACAGCCGAGCGAGTCATAGGGAACAATCCACTAATGGCGACAGGCGAGCGAGTCATAGGGAACAATCCACTAATGGCGACAGGCGAGCGAGTCATAGGGAACAATCCACTAATGGCGACAGGCGAGCGAGTCATAGGGAACAATCCACTAATGGCGACAGGCGAGCGAGTCATAGGGAACTATCCACTAATGGCGACAGCCGAGCGAGTCATAGGGAACTATCCACTAATGGCGACAGCCGAGCGAGTCATAGGGAACAATCCACTAATGGTGACAGGCGAGCGAGTCATAGGGAACAATCCACTAATGGCGACAGCCGAGCGAGTCATAGGGAACTATCCACTAATGGCGACAGCCGAGCGAGTCATAGGGAACAATCCACTAATGGTGACAGGCGAGCGAGTCATAGGGAACAATCCACTAATGGCGACAGCCGAGCGAGTCATAGGGAACTATCCACTAATGGCGACAGGCGAGCGAGTCATAGGGAACAATCCACCAATGGCGACAGCCGAGCGAGTCATAGGGAACAATCCACTAATGGCGACAGCCGAGCGAGTCATAGAGAACAATCCACTAATGGCGACAGGCGAGCGAGTCATAGGGAACAATCCACCAATGGCGACAGCCGAGCGAGTCATAGGGAACAATCCACTAATGGCGACAGCCGAGCGAGTCATAGGGAACAATCCACTAATGGCGACAGCCGAGCGAGTCATAGGGAACAATCCACTAATGGCGACAGCCGAGCGAGTCATAGGGAACAATCCACTAATGGCGACAGGCGAGCGAGTCATAGGGAACAATCCACTAATGGCGACAGGCGAGCGAGTCATAGGGAACAATCCACTAATGGCGACAGGCGAGCGAGTCATAGGGAACAATCCACTAATGGCGACAGGCGAGCGAGTCATAGGGAACAATCCACTAATGGTGACAGGCGAGCGAGTCATAAGGAACAATCCACTAATGGCGACAGCCGAGCGAGTCATAGGGAACAATCCACTAATGGCGACAGTCGAGCGAGTCATAGGGAACTATCCACTAATGGCGACAGCCGAGCGAGTCATAGGGAACAATCCACTAATGGCGACAGCCGAGCGAGTCATAGGGAACAATCCACTAATGGCGACAGGCGAGCGAGTCATAGGGAACAATCCACTAATGGCGACAGCCGAGCGAGTCATAGGGAACAATCCACTAATGGCGACAGGCGAGCGAGTCATAGGGAACAATCCACTAATGGCGACAGGCGAGCGAGTCATAGGGAACTATCCACTAATGGCGACAGCCGAGCGAGTCATAGGGAACAATCCACTAATGGCGACAGGCGAGCGAATCATAGGGAACTATCCACTAATGGCGACAGCCGAGCGAGTCATAGGGAACAATCCACTAATGGCGACAGCCGAGCGAGTCATAGGGAACAATCCACTAATGGCGACAGGCGAGCGAGTCATAGGGAACTATCCACTAATGGCGACAGCCGAGCGAGTCATAGGGAACAATCCACTAATGGCGACAGCCGAGCGAGTCATAGGGAACAATCCACTAATGGCGACAGGCGAGCGAGTCATAGGGAACTATCCACTAATGGCGACAGGCGAGCGAGTCATAGGGAACTATCCACTAATGGCGACAGGCGAGCGAGTCATAGGGAACTATCCACTAATGGCGACAGGCGAGCGAGTCATAGGGAACTATCCACTAATGGCGACAGGCGAGCGAGTCATAGGGAACTATCCACTAATGGCGACAGGCGAGCGAGTCATAGGGAACTATCCACTAATGGCGACAGCCGAGCGAGTCATAGGGAACTATCCACTAATGGCGACAGGCGAGCGAGTCATAGGGAACTATCCACTAATGGCGACAGCCGAGCGAGTCATAGGGAACTATCCACTAATGGCGACAGGCGCGCGAGTCATAGGGAACTATCCACTAATGGCGACAGCCGAGCGAGTCATAGGGAACTATCCACTAATAGCGACAGCCGAGCGAGTCATAGGGAACTATCCACTAATGGCGACAGCCGAGCGAGTCATAGGGAACTATCCACTAATGGCGACAGGCGAGCGAGTCATAGGGAACAATCCACTAATGGCGACAGCCGAGCGAGTCATAGGGAACAATCCACTAATGGTGACAGCCGAGCGAGTCATAGGGAACTATCCACTAATGGCGACAGCCGAGCGAGTCATAGGGAACAATCCACTAATGGCGACAGCCGAGCGAGTCATAGGGAACAATCCACTAATGGCGACAGCCGAGCGAGTCATAGGGAACAATCCACTAATGGCGACAGCCGAGCGAGTCATAGGGAACAATCCACTAATGGCGACAGGCGAGCGAGTCATAGGGAACTATCCACTAATGGCGACAGCCGAGCGAGTCATAGGGAACTATCCACTAATGGCGACAGCCGAGCGAGTCATAGGGAACAATCCACTAATGGCGACAGCCGAGCGAGTCATGGGTAACAATCCACTAATGGCGACAGGCGAGCGAGTCATAGGGAACAATCCACTAATGGCGACAGGCGAGCGAGTCATAGGGAACTATCCACTAATGGCGACAGGCGAGCGAGTCATAGGGAACAATCCACTAATGGCAACAGCCGAGCGAGTCATAGGGAACTATCCACTAATGGCGACAGCCGAGCGAGTCATAGGGAACAATCCACTAATGGCGACAGCCGAGCGAGTCATAGGGAACAATCCACTAATGGCGACAGGCGAGCGAGTCATAGGGAACTATCCACTAATGGCGACAGGCGAGCGAGTCATAGGGAACTATCCACTAATGGCGACAGGCGAGCGAGTCATATGGAACAATCCACCAATGGCGACAGGCGAGCGAGTCATAGGGAACAATCCACTAATGGCGACAGGCGAGCGAGTCATAGGGAACAATCCACTAATGGCGACAGGCGAGCGAGTCATAGGGAACAATCCACTAATGGCGACAGCCGAGCGAGTCATAGGGAACAATCCTTCCAAGGAACTCCCAAGCTGAAACAGACCAAGATATTTGTGAGGAAATACGTAGGAACTTTCGGGCTCAGTGTCTTATTATGGGAGATTTTAACTTAAGAGGATACGAAAGTATAGCAGAGGAAACAAATGAGTGTAGGTTGTATAGGCAAATCTTTGAAGAGGAGCTTTTCATGCATCAGTTTGTAACAGAGCCAACCAGACATTGCTCCATTCTAGACCTTGTATTCTCAGACAAGAGTGATCTAGTTAGTGACATAAGTATTTGTGCAGGTCTAGGAACCAGTGATCACAATATGGTTAAATTCAATATCTCATCAGAAATGAGGCCCAAAGATAACCTTATTATGGTTCCAAACTTCAGCCGGGCTGATTTTGATGGTATTAGAAATGACCTCGCACAGATAAAATGGAACGTTGAGTTGGCAGGTTTAGATGCATGTGAGGCCTGGAATGTTTTCAAAGCTAGATTAAGCCAAATTCAAAATCGGCATATACCCCCTCAGGCAC
>JAXIVJ010003061.1:12500-99199 GCA_036785665.1 Chirona hameri
CGCCTCCATCAGCGCTGCACATAGCAGGCAGCGCTGATGGAGGCGATGTTGTACAGAATCGGGCCGAGGCATGAGCCCTGCAAAATTCCAATGTTGATTGGGAGCAGTGCCGACTTTCCTCTCCCAGACAGTTGAACGCACTGTCGGTGACCACCCAGGTAGCTTCGAAACCAGCCCGGGGCAATCTGAAGCAGCTGCAGTTGATTCAGTAGAGTCTGATGGTCAACAACATCGAATGCACGACTGAGATCAATCAGTGTAAGGATGCTGATGTCACCTCGATCTGCCGCCGCCAGTAGGCTGTCATTGACACTGACGAGTGCCGTTGCGGTGCTGTGCCTGTGTCTGAACCCGTGTTGTTCTGGGCTGTACAGACCGATCCGGCTCAGGTAGGCTTCAACTTGAGAGCAGACTCGAATAGCCCCTGGGCAGGTTCGAGAGGCCCCTGAACAGGAACAATCGACCATTGAGAAAGCTCGAGAAGCCCCTGAACAGACTCTAATGGCCCCTAGGCAGGTCCAAGAGGCCCTTGAACAGACTCAATGGGCCCCCGGGAAAGCTCGAGAGGCCCCTGGGCAGGTTCGAGAGGCCCCTGAACAGACTCAATGGGCCGCTGGGCAAGCTCAAGAGGCCTCTGGGCAGGCTCTGGACATGCCCCTGGACATGCCCAAGAGGTCCCCTGGTCCGGCCTCGAAAGCCCTTCAGTGTCTCTGAGGGCCCTTGACATGTACCAGAGTGACCCTTGCCTGGTTTGAGGGCTCCTCTGTGACTTTTTGAAAGCCATTTAGCTAATGCAAATGGTATCTGGGCCAATCTCGGCGGGGCCCCCTGTGACCCGTTAGGGGGGGGGGGTGGGGGTTGGCCCCCTCCCCCCCCCCCCCACACTGGCTGAGCCCCTGCGTAAGCTGACACAGCTAGCGCGGCGGTAAGCTGACAGCCAATAATCCTGCTGTGAGTCAGCGAACACGTGACTCGTGCGCAGTCAGCGCAGTCAGGCCGCGTTTGTCAGCGGCCCGAGAACGCTCTGTGCCGCCCGCCGCTCGGCTATGCGTTGTTGGAGGCGGGGACGGGGCCTCTCTCGAGGACGGGGCGGACACGTCCGCGGGCGCTGGGTTTTCCCACCCCGGCTGACAGCGTCACGGTTGCCGGGTCCACGCACACACGCATACATACATCAGAGTGCCACCTCATCTGTCCCGTGCAATATACACTGTAACCTTCACACGGTGTGTGCATTGAAAGGATGCAGTGTGTCATTCCATTTCCAGACGGTTTCAGCCCCACTCGCCGATACGAGCTTTTAACCCTCGCCCGTGCAGCGTCCGATCAGTGCGTGACCGTGCAAGGGGGTGGGGTGGTACGACCCCCCCCCCTAGCGTTTCGCCCCTAATTGGGCTAGAGCTTCGATTAAAAACGAGCGTGTTGCTTGTCACGAGAGGAAGGCATTGATATCCGATTTTAAGGTCCTAGGTCATTAGGTGACCTCTAAGGTCATGTCAATGACCCAAAATTCAACCAAATTGTAAATGCATATAAATTGAATTTAATCGAGCTAGAATCGCGAATGAACATATAACCCGCGCACTGCAGGGGGGTTGATTTCCGCCCCCCCCCCCCTCAGGTTTTTCAAAGATAGCGAAAAAACGGCAGCGCGCAGCGCCGCCGGGTTTTGATACACCTGTTAGGACATCAATTGCACACACTCTGAGAAAAAAAAATATGCTCGGGTCATCTCAGGTCAGGTCACCAGACCATGTCAAGTGACCCCACCACCAAAAATGTTTGCAGTTGTGCCAAAGCCAGAGTTTTTCACCGATCAGGTTGAAACTTACAGGATGTCATGAGGGCACCAGTACTTACAATTCGTATAACTCGGAATTTTGATATTGGTGACCTAAGGTCAGGTCAATTTCGTAACCTCCCCATAATAAATCAATGGGGAAATATACAAATGCTTCCTATTTCAAGGATATGCATGGTACTAGTCCAATTACTTCTGGATCAGGCAAATTATAATTAGTTTTATCATTTATGACCTCTTCCTCGAAATTAAAATATAATAGTACCAAAAAACGTTATATTAATATTTCGATCACAGATCTTCATCAGAAATTATACATTACCAAAACGACAATAATCAGAATACAAGTTTCGACTGCATATTGTTTCCCGCGTTTTTTTACACATTTTCGCGCGACATTTCTCGCGAACTTTATTCATACGGGCACAACCTTCTAGAGGATACATCAACTTCGGTCTGCATAAATAGTCGACATCATCTCGCATATATATCACAGCATCACCTATTAACAAACAAACCTTCAAGCCCATATATGCATAAATATACAATAAAACGGGGGAAAAAAATACAATGTTGCCAAACCTAAAAAGATGTATCTACACGAACAATGCCATCGCAAAAGGGCGGAAGTGTTGAATTTTACATGATTGGCCACGATGACACATTGGAGTTCAGCTTTGGTTGTTCCTTTCTAATCAAAATAGACTCTGCGATTTTTCGGTCCGGGTGGTCCTTAGCTCTGTAAAGCACTTGAACTTGAATGGGTGTAGGGGTGTGCCCCGCTTCAGGATGAGCCATCTTGAAATGGTCCCCCATCGGTGTATCATCCTTCCTGCCTACCATGTCTCGGACATGTTCATTAAATCTTAGTCTCAGCGGGCGTTTGGTTTCTCCTATATAATTTGCGTCACAGAGCTTGCACCTTAGCTTATACACAACATTTTTATGTGTGCACTGTCCTCTAAACCCACTCTTGCATAAATTACATCTATTTCCCCCCGGGCAGCGAGGCGGCGTGAAAGCTGAGCGCACTAACTGACTTTTCAACTTATTTTCGTTTCTCCAAGCTAGCCTAACGTTTAAGCCCGATCTTTTCACCACCTTTTTTACTTTGCAAAGCAAATTTTCGTCAATATATGGTAGCGTTAAGTACCCATCCTCCCCCGCTGTCCGTGTCCGCCTGTGTCTAGCGCCTCTGGACAGGCGAACCTCCCTGAAGAGCCTTTTCAGTAGTTTCAGTGAATACCCATTCCCTAAAAGTAAGGTGTGAATTTTATCTTCGCTACCATCCTCTTTTTCTTTGCTAGATGAATTGTTCAAGGCTCTATGAAACATATTCCTGATCATATTGTGCTTGGTAGCTGTAGGGTGAGCTGATGAAGCATGCAAGACGATCCCTGAGTTTGTCGGCTTAATGTAGAGCTCCGTCTCCAGTTTACGCTGTCCTGTCACGGAAGTAGTGATTGTTACACAAGTGTCCAAGAAAGGGACCCCTTTGTCTCTTGTTGAGTGATCCAGTGTGAATTCCAGGTTCGGGTGTGAGCTGTTGAGATACTGAAGGAACTCTAACAGTGCCTGCTCCCCATGTGTCCAAATCCCCGCATAGTCGTCTATGTATCTGACTAAAAAGTCCGGTTTGTGAACTGCGTTGATGTATCCTAAGAAGTTGATGTATCCTCTAGAAGGTTGTGCCCGTATGAATAAAGTTCGCGAGAAATGTCGCGCGAAAATGTGTAAAAGAACGCGGGAAACAATATGCAGTCGAAACTTGTATTCTGATTATTGTCGTTTTGGTAATGTATAATTTCTGATGAAGATCTGTGATCGAAATATTAATATAACGTTTTTTGGTACTATTATATTTTAATTTCGAGGAAGAGGTCATAAATGATAAAACTAATTATAATTTGCCTATAGAATATGTTCCTCGCACAAGCACTAACCAATATAAAGTACTTCTGGATCATGTTATTATAGGATATTCTTGATGATCCAAGTGTAAGTTTTGTTCAGTGACCCCTATTGGGTCATTTGAGGTCATGCGAGGTCACCATCACTTTTTTGTCGATAACTCTCGACATAATGAAGATAGAGAAGTAAAACAGACATCAATGTCTTTGCCTCGTCGAGACACGTCTTCCCATATGCAACATTCCCTACTTGGGTCACCACTTGACCTTGACCTTAAGTCAAATTGTTAAGTTGACTTAACAAGGTCACCATATATATCATTCAAAGCGCCTTGACAAGATAAACACAATGGCGTAAACGGTTTTCCGTTATATTTATTAAATAAAAAGTTAATAGCAAAACACGATTTAGCAAATAAACGGCATTTCTTTCTTTTTGATCTCTGGAGCCTCAAATATTGGCCTGAAATCAAATCTGAGGACACCTTAGCGATTTCAAATTTCACTGGCTGGCGTTTGCTTTTCCGTTTGTTTCTAACTATCATCGTTTCTGAGATATATGGGAATTTCTGGAGCGATGTCCTAAAACAGGGAAAAACTGGAAAATTTGACCTTTGATGACCTCTGGTGACCTCAATTTTGACCTGACTTTAAAAAAAACACTGAAATACTTTCGATAGAAAATGTATGAAGCTATCAAATGCCTTTTTACGCTTATCGCTACGTTGCGTAGTTTTCGAGATCTCAGGGGGGGGGGGGCGGAAATCAACCCCCCCTGCAGTTCGTGTTCGGCGCAAAGCCCCTGCAGTGCGCGGGATAATTATGCTAAATAGGTGCCAAATATGAAATCAGCTTCACAAAATGTCCTAGAAACTGCCAAATTCCAAAAAGGTCATGTCAGGTCATGTCAGGTCATTTGAGGTCAGTGACCTCGGCTGACCTGTTGGGGCGCATGACCCTAGTGGAGCATATACTTATGTAAAATAGATCCCATATTTGAAATCAGCATCACAAAATGTCCTAGAAACTGCCAGAAGCCAAACAAGTAATATGCGGTCATCGGAGGTCAGTGACCTCGGTTGACCTCTGAAAAGGTCAAGCGAGTTCACAATCTCAGTGGAAACCACAACTGTCACCTGGAAACACATGTGCATATGCTCCTGAACAACATACACTATGAAACTGCACAAGTTACAAGGATTAATACTACGGGACGCCATTTGCGCCTGACATGACCTGGAAAACAGGTCAAAGGTCACGGGTCATGAGACCTACAACTTACAAATTTCAGAATATGTGTTACATTGTTTACAAGTAGGGTACTGAAAGTTTCATCGCAATCGGTTGATATTTACGCGAGTTATTCCCGAAAAACCGAGGGGGCATCAACCCCCCTGCACTGGCGAGGGTTAACCCTATTTGTAGCAGGCTCCTGGCTACCCCTATTTGTAACAGGGTGGGGGGGGACGGATTCCGACCCCCCCCCCCCCCGGAGATCTCAAGATCTACCCGTCCGATTTTCAAAAATGAAACGCTGTTTGATTCCCCTCAACACGATCTACATTTCTAAATAATAACCAAATCTAATTTTTTGATAGGGGGCAACAGGGGGGCAAAAACTACAAATTGTAGTGGTATTTTTGATCCCACATAGCTTTCATGTTTATCGACCGATGTTAACACAACTAATAGGAATCGATAGAGATTGAATTGGAAATTGATTTATGACGGTGACGTTTGCAAATTCAAAAATCATAGGCGTGTGCAGGTCACTCAATATGGGGGTGAAGTAAATGCGTAATAAAACCATTTTTTTATGTTTTTTTTAAATAAATAAATGAAATGGTATGTGATTGTGACATTAGACAAAACAGTTATAAATCATATTTTTCCCATAGGCGGTACCAGGTTAGTGAAAAAGGGAGGTCAAATTGGAAAAAATATTAACCGCAGACAAGTTGCTACCCAGCACTATAAATATGTTACCGATCGAAGATAGTTCCTTTTTGCATGTTGTACTTCATCATAGGCGTATCCAGGACCCAAACTGGGGCGGCGCAAGACCTTTTGATAAGTAAATTATCCGCTATTATGATACTAACTAGTCAACGGTGACTATTTCACTTACAACTTCAATTAACATTGCTTACCCCCCTTTTTACCCTACCTGGACTCGCCTATTATCTTATAATCGTTTGTAGAGTAGCCTGTGGTGCGTGTTTCATCCGAAAACTGCAGTATGTTATGTCATTGTACACCCATGCCTCTTAGTCTCCTTGCAATAATATGACCCCCTTTCTTCCATTCCTGAGCGCGCCTCTGCAAAAAAATGTCTGTATTCCCTTTTCTGGCCTCATATGTGCATATATCATAATAAGCTAACCGTCTATTGCGCCGTTATCGCTGGCATATCGTCATCACCATGCCAGTTAACCCCTTTTCATGTGCCTGAACACGCCCCTGAAACTCTATATGTAATAAATTATGCAAATAATGGAAGCAGAAGCTATCTTTTACATCTTGATAGCTATACATGCCCCTTACATTGCTCTATTGGCTTCCCGCCAAGCATTGAATACTTCCTGGAAACCCCCCTTTTTCAAGCCCCTGAAACCGCCTCTGGCATGCAATTTGTATGATATTTCATTAACATCAACTAATTTTCACTTGTTGCAATCACCGTAAACCGATGTAACTCCTTCATACTTGAGGCAGTTAGGAAGAAACCGTGAAGATCGCATTTCCGTATTATCGCCAAATGTCGCATCCGAACCCACCCAAAACTGTGCCCTGGAACCGCCTCTGTTCAGGTTAAGATAAATAAGAACTCAAAATTTTGACTCCAAATGCGGTATTCAATTCTATGAAAAGTCCCAAAATTTCATTGGCCTGCTCCCAGCCGTTCTGGAGATATCTGCGAAAAACATGAGGGGGTGGAATCCCCCCCCCCCCTGTTACAACTAGGGTTAAAGGCGTTTGCTCTAAAGCTCATTGTTGCACATGTGACATTCAATTCACTCATTACGAATAGTTTCGCAGTCATAAAATCTCCTCTAAAAGAACGGGTGCCGGTTTCCTGTACCGCACATTCTGGCCTCGATGTACACATTTAGCGCCGGTTTTGATTGTCGTAATTTGTGCTGCTTCAAACTGGGGCGTCTTTGTTCTAACAGAATACCGTCAATTCGCCCACACAGAACGACTCCGCTCGAGCAGCCAACGTGCACGTACCCGTCTGTTATGTGTAGTGAAGGTGTGACACGTGCCACACGTGCCACGAGCGGATCGCCGCCACGCTCAGCTTCCTCGGGGATAATCATCAGTCAACAGATCACTTGACAAGACATGCTGACAAGTTCAACCGGCGATTCTGCTCAATCAACAGGTATTCCCTGGTCCCATCTGGAGACAGCGTACAATTGTAATCCGCACACAATTGTATAAGATGATGCATTCCAAATGCCGATCGTCATCCCAAGGCTAACGTCACCCTCTTGCCTATCGCAGACAAGACTGTCAACAACGCGTCCGTCTTCCCCATCTCAGTTATCTGGGCCAGACGGAGAGATGCGCGAGAACGCAGGACCAGCTGAAGTCCTGGCTAATTTAGTCGCCTGGTCGCCACAGGAACCACGAGAGCGAACCCTCGCGTCGCACCGTCACATGATGCCAGAGCGTCCCCCACTGACCGGACGTGTGCCACTTCCTGTTCCGATCAACAGCGCGGGTCGGGCTGAACCAGAGCGTAGCTCCAACCTCCCCCGCTGCCGTGTCTTGCACCGCCCCCCCCCCGCTGTCGCGTCCTGCACCCCCCCCCCCCCCCCGCTGCCGTGTCCTGTACCCCCCCCCCCGCTGCCGTGTCCTGGTCCTGTACCCCCCCCCCCCCCGCTGCCGTGTCCCGTACCCCTCCCACCGCTGACGCGTCTTGCACCCCCCCCCACCGCTGCCGTGTCCTCCCCCTCCCCAGCTGCCGTGTCCTGCCCCCGCTGCCGTGTCCTCCCCTCCCCGCTGCCGTGTCCTGCACCCCCGTCGCCAACCGAGCGAGCGTCAGAGATATGAATATCTGCAACGCAGAATACACTGCACAATGGATACGACTCATTCCGTGTAACGCCTGTATGAGTCAGGGTCGGCACTGGGATGGGGGGGGGGGGGGGGGGGTTCTGGGAGAGATAAACTCCGACCCAGTTGATCCCCGACAGTACCGGACCGGGACGGAACTCGGGTGGGTTGACGCCCTCCAGGCGGAGTGTCGCCACCGATTCCGGGACGCTCGGACAGGGGTACCGGGCAGCGTCCGGGAGTTGTGCAACGCCTCATAACCATCAGTACGCAGCCTGTGAGCTACGCACGAGATGAATGTGTGTATTGGCGAAACAACGGAACTTGCGTCCCAGCATCCTGCGAGAAAGAAGGCCGTCATTGTTTTAACGTTCTGGTACGGTCTTAATCGCAATATATCTCGACAGCTACCCCAGTGAACACATCGATAGATGTAACAAATAACGTTGTCAAACTCACATACGTTAGAACAAATGACCCGGCAGCCAGTGAGACATCTGTTGGCCACTCCTACCCAGTGAATCACCTTCCACTGATGCAGACATCGACACATGACCACTTCCTACCGCAGCCCCTGTAATCTGCATAACCAGAAACTGCAGAGCATCATCTCAGGTCATGTACCGGACTCCGGCCGGCTGGAACGGTGTGCGTCCTGCACACGTCCTGTTCACGTCCTGTTCACGTCCTGTTCACGTCCTGCTCACATCCTGTTCACGTCCTGCTCACATCCTGTTCACGTCCTGCTCACATCCTGTTCACGTCCTGCTCACATCCTGTTCACGTCCTGCTCACATCCTGTTCACGTCCTGCTCACATCCTGTTCACGTCCTGCTCACATCCTGTTCACGTCCTGCTCACATCCTGTTCACGTCCTGTTCACGTCCTGCTCACATCCTGTTCACGTCCTGCTCACGTCCTGTTCACGTCCTGTTCACGTCCTGCTCACATCCTGCTCACATCCTGTTCACGTCCTGCTCACATCATGTTCACGTCCTGCTCACATCCTGTTCACGTCCTGCTCACATCCTGTTCACGTCCTGCTCACGTCCTGTTCATGTCCTGCTCACGTCCTGCTGCGAATAGGACTGCTCTTCGTCCGAACTTCTGAAGAAGCCAAGAGAGCCTCACAGGTCGGGGGCCGTGGCTTCTCAGAAGGGGGAGAAAATGGTGGGCTGCACTCGCCGGGGACTCCCGCCTGAGTTGGAGTGGTAGATAACGAGGTCAACGGACAAGTGCGAGTGACTTCTTCAGAAATGCTAGTCAAGGCGGTAATGTTAAGCGGCAGCACCTGGCGGCGGTGTGTACAGATGCTGGCTTATAATGTCGTGTAACGGTAGCATCCAGAACTGACACTCACTACTCACTACCCTCAGCTTAAGCTGAAATAGTTCGGAAACAAGACATCCTCTTGTTAAACCAGACCTCCACTCAAGTTTGTTTTCCTTATCGCTGCCCAGGGTCCCTATAAGATAAACACAGACCGACGGCGTAGTTCTGCATCATGTTCAGCGTAGCATATGAGGACGATGCCTGCCTTAAAGCATATCATACGATCTTTTGTCAACCGCATCCCTTTCCGAAGTCCCAACACGTGTTTCTTTGTATTCCAAAACAGTTTTCTCAAACGCATTGCTCCTTGTTGATGATGATGTTATTTATTTCATATTGACCGATACATGAATAAAGCGTCTTGAAATACAAACATATGCAAAATGCGATGACTTCAGCACACACAGTGAACTATCTCCTCTCAGACAGACACTGTCGCAGGACTCGCACTCACACCGTGTCCTACCCGCTCGCGGGACGAGACAGCCCCCGTGGTGCTTTGGGCAGGCGTCTGCGTCGCACGCACACCATTTTAGACACATTCCGTGAGAAGAAAACGGAAATATTTCCCTTCATGCATTGGACACCAGTAATGTACACATTACATTGGTGTGCTGCGATCATCCGACGATACTTATCGGATTGTTGAAGAGGGAACATTACAAATCAATAGGACCTCATGAAATAGGCTTACATCGTGCAAGTAACTGGCTATTGCATGACTTGTTTAATGCTTATGTAAAGTGTATGTTTGGTTTTCCGAAAATATAACAACCCGGAAAGTTGAAAGGTCAACATGTTCGCCCATATAAGAACGCTCATTTTCGGTGGTCCTGCTCACCAGATCGACTGCCTTCATTCACACCGGACACGGCCGCTACGCAGTGGCGCAGTCCTGCATTTGCAAGCACACCCACTTCTAGAAGGTGGCAGAGCCTTTGTCCGTATTGCATTTGGTCGTGAGTGAGCACGGCATGTCCCGGCCGTCCACGAGAACCGCTACCCCTGAGTAACCCTCGGTGGTCATTCCTGATCCACTGGCATTGACGTCCACACTGTCCACACACTCCACACACTCCACACACTCCACACACTCCACACACTCCACACACTCCACACAGTCCACACTCCACACACTCTACAACGCCAACACAGTCCACACTCCGCGTCGACCATACTTTATCCCCGTCCGGTGCCCCATTGAAAATCTATACGCCGGCCGCCCGACTAGCCTCAGTTGCGTTTCTTGCCGGCCTTCTTGGCCTCTCCGCTGCCGCCGTGCGCTGCGTTCTGATAGGTGTCCACCAGCCGCGCCTGTACCTCGGGCGTAGCCGGGACGTAGCGAGCGTACTCCATGCTGAACTCGCCCTTACCCTGGGTGCCCGAACGCAGCTCCGTGGCGTAGCCGAACATCTTGTTGAGCGGCACCTGGCGGCGGCGGAGAGACGTCAGTCGGTATGTCAGCACATCAGCAGCACGTCACGTCACGTCAGCACGCATAGATAACGGTGGCGGGGGATTAGGGGATGCCCGGAACAGATGGATAGTGGATATAGACAGGACGGCTATTTCACGGACAAAGCCAGGAATAGCCAGCGAGTGCAGCCCCAGCGGTAAAAAGTTCAGACTTCAGCCGGACATGTTTCGCAGTCTGACATTGAGAGCTTTTGGGAGTGAGATAGGCTAAGTTTGACATTGACAGCTGTTAGGAAGGAGATAATCTCGAATCGTAAAAGAGCGGCCTTTCGCGGATTTTACCCACATCCCGTTGAACAATACTGTCAAGAGATCAGATTTCTATCATGTCTCGTGTTCACCCGTAAAACCTGGCTTGTGCAGGACGATATGCTCGTGTTAACATGACATTGAACTTAACTGATATCGTGCCGCTGATACTGAACTTGTGTTTCATCGGTAAAGGTTTGCAGTCGCCATGTTCCGTTGGACACAGCTGGTGTTTTGCCGCACGGTGGCAAACTATGTCTAACGCAAAGTTTCTTTCTCAGACGTTGTATTTGTTCGTTTCAGTCAGGGTCCGGAAACTCTCATGTTACATCGCCGACCTGCACTTAATCATGTACTTATTTGAACTTATATTGATTATCGAATACACTATCACGTTTAATAAAAAGGGAGAGTTCACAGATATAGCCACATAAAGGCTATTCGCACTGTGTCAATACTGAACAACCTCCAAAAGTAGCAGCGTTCTAATATATTTGTATTGCACCCACATACCCATAAACTGCGTCAGTACTGTCAAGTCGTATTCGATTAGCTTCCTTAAATAATGAAATTCCAGAGGTCAGATTCCAGTGGTGTCCGGCTGGTCGGGCTGACCCCGGCCCTGGTAGTGCCGGAGCTGTCGGACGCGGTCGTCGCCACCCACCTCTGCGAACCAGCCCTTGTTGCTGTCCTGACCGAGTATCACTCCCGAGCGCCGCCACCCACCTCTGCCAACACGGTGAACCAGCCCTCATTGCTGTCCTGACCGAGTATCACTCCCGAGCGCCGCCACCCACCTCTGCGAACACGGTGAACCAGCCCTCATTGCTGTCCTGACCGAGTATCACTCCCGAGCGCCGGTACCCACCTCTGCGAACACGGTGAACCAGCCCTCATTGCTGTCCTGACCGAGTATCACTCCCGAGCGCCGGTACCCACCTCTGCGAACACGGTGAACCAGCCCTCATTGCTGTCCTGACCGAGTATCACTCCCGAGCGCCGGTACCCACCTCTGCGAACACGGTGAACCAGCCCTCATTGCTGTCCTGACCGAGTATCACTCCCGAGCGCCGCCACCCACCTCTGCGAACACGGTGAACCAGCCCTCATTGCTGTCCTGACCGAGTATCACTCCCGAGCGCCGGTACCCACCTCTGCGAACACGGTGAACCAGCCCTCATTGCTGTCCTGACCGAGTATCACTCCCGAGCGCCGGTACCCACCTCTGCGAACACGGTGAACCAGCCCTCATTGCTGTCCTGACCGAGGATCACTCCCGAGCGCCGGTTCAGCTGGCCCAGAACGGCGCCCTGGAACTCCGCCGGAGCAGAGACCTCCACCGACATCAGAGGCTCCAGCACCTGCCACCGGCCGGCCGCGTACACTGCCGGGCAAGTCAGGTAAGGTCAGGCCAGGCCAGGTCAGGTCAGGTCAGGTCAGGTCAGGTCAGGTCAGGTCAGGTCAGGTCAGGTCAGGTCAGTTCAGGTCATGCCAGGCCGTCAAGTCGCCAGAGATCAGCGGTAAGAAAATAATGGACAAAGAAGACATTCTGAAAACAAAATAATCTACCGAAAAAGTCGGGGCAGTAGTGGATCAGGTGAAAGCAACAGCCTGCCTCAGCCAGGTCAGGTCACGTGACTCAGCTAGCTTGCTACTGCAGCCTAATTACAATCTAGACCAAAGGCATTCGTTCTGTTCCGTCCCGTCGGCTAGTTTTTCAGCCACAAACACCACCGGTCGCCAAAACCCGTCCGCAGTCAGCGAAGAGAAACTGGGCGAGTCCCTTGATACGATCCCACCGCATCTATTCCCCGAACACCAGTACGATGCCTCCCGAGTCCCGATGTCCTCTGCTGTCACTCAACCTCTCCCCTTGCCGTCACGTAATCCCCCCCTTCCTGACAGAAAACTGCCCCGTCATCACACCGAACACAGCCGCCGGGCGGGAAGTGGCGGGATCGCCTCAGCTCAGTGACCCCGGAGGTGGTCAGCTGGAGGCGACACCCGGCACGCGGCTCATTTGATCGGCCGCCGTGCTGATCAGGAGACCTGGACAGCGGGCATGTGAGGCCAGTCAGACCAGCGCAGGTCCCCGCCACGTCAGTTATGTCGTGTGCGGTGTAGCGAGGCTCACCGCAGCCCCAGCCCGGGGGCTATGTGAGGCAGTTATGTGGAGGGAGTTATGTGGTGGGAGGTGATCACCGCAGCCCGCCCGGCCGCACAGCACAGAAACTGGCGGATTACAGGTCACAGATGCAGAGAAACTTGCCAACTAACGGGAAATTAACTAGGAAGGATTACGGGATGTTTAAAGAGCCGGCTATCTGGGCCGATGATCATTATGTGAAGGCTTGATGTCCAGATCAAAAGCGAGTTGTGATGTTGCAAATGCTCATCTTCCACATAAAACGTTCGTGGCAAATCGATAGTGAAACTGCACGCAACATTGACTACATAGTAAGACACTAGTGCTAACCCGTCCGCTCCGCTGAACGATTACAGGTCAAGTGGTGGTGCAAGCCAGTGATAGGCTATGGCAATTAGAGATTGATAACCTGTTCTACCCGTGGTACACCCGTCGTACTTATAATACGTTTTTGTACCAGTCATACACCCGAGGTATCCGTCAAAAACCTACGGTGCCCGAAATACACCCGTGGTTCCCGTTGGGCCCTTCTGGAACACGTGATAGACCCGTTATAGCCGGTACTCATCCAGTATACAGACACAGACACAGACACAGACACAGACACAGACACACACACACACACAGACACAGCCACAGACACAGACACAGCCACAGCCACAGACACAGACACAGACACAGACACAGACACAGCCACAGCCACAGCCACAGCCACAGACACAGACACAGACACAGACACAGCCACAGACACAGACACAGACACAGACACAGACACAGACACAGACACAGACACACACACACACACACACACACACACACACAGACACACACACAGACACACACACAGACACACACACAGACACACACACAGACACACACACAGACACACACACAGACACACACACAGACACACACACAGACACACACACAGACACACACACAGACACACACACAGACACACACACAGACACACACACAGACACACACACAGACACACACACAGACACACACACAGACACACACACAGACACACACACAGACACACACACAGACACAGACACAGACACAGACACAGACACAGACACAGACACAGACACAGACACAGACACAGACACAGACACAGACACAGACACAGACACAGACACAGACACAGACACAGACACAGACACAGACACAGACACAGACACAGACACAGACACACACACACACACACACACACACACACACACACACACACACACACACACACACACACACACACACACACACACAGACACAGACACAGACACAGACACAGACACAGACACAGACACACACACACACACACACACACACACACACACACACACACACACACACACACACAGACACAGACACAGACACAGACACAGACACAGACACAGACACAGACACAGACACAGACACAGACACAGACACAGACACAGACACAGACACAGACACAGACACAGACACAGACACAGACACAGACACAGACACAGACACAGACACAGACACAGACACAGACACAGACACAGACACAGACACAGACACAGACACAGACACAGACACAGACACAGACACAGACACAGACACAGACACAGACACAGACACAGACACAGACACAGACACAGACACAGACACAGACACAGACACAGACACAGACACAGACACAGACACAGACACAGACACAGACACAGACACAGACACAGACACAGACACAGACACAGACACAGACACAGACACAGACACAGACACAGACACAGACACAGACACAGACACAGACACAGACACAGACACAGACACAGACACAGACACAGACACAGACACAGACACAGACACACACACACACACACACACACACACACAGCCACAGCCACAGCCACAGCCACAGCCACAGCCACAGCCACAGCCACAGCCACAGCCACAGCCACAGCCACAGCCACAGCCACAGCCACAGCCACAGCCACAGCCACAGCCACAGCCACAGCCACAGCCACAGCCACAGCCACAGCCACAGCCACAGCCACAGCCACAGCCACAGCCACAGCCACAGCCACAGCCACAGACACAGACACAGACACAGACACACACACACACACACACACACACACACACACACACACACACACACACACACACACACACACACACACACACACACACACACACACACACACACACAGCTCCTCCCGCTTTCCGAGCGACGGCCCGGTGGAAATTTTCGAACTCAGAAAACCATGTAACCATGTTGCTCTTCTTTCTACGATTTTGAATTATGTCCCAATTATCTGGAGTCTCCTGGATGCAGCAGATACACACATCAATACACGTGCCCGTGAGCACCTCCCCTCACCACCCATGCAGTTATGTCGCTCCATGCAAAGAGGTTGACCAGTTCACCCGTTAACCCGTTGGCCCATTTATATATTTTTGAAAGGCAGCTCGGAAGCGTATTAATGCCGATCCCTGAAAGAAGCGCCCTGTTGCAATGTTCATGTGCATAGTGCATAATAACTGACTGGGATAACTGGGACCTTTAAATTCGTTCCTCATTCCGGATAGACGGACGGACGGACGGACGGACGGACGGACGGACGGACGGACGGACGGACGGACGGACGGACGGACGGACGGACGGACGGACGGACGGACGGACGGACGGACGGACGGACGGACGGACGGACGGACGGACGGACGGACGGACGGACGGACGGACGGACAGACAGACAGACAGACAGACAGACAGACAGACAGACAGACAGACAGACAGACAGACAGACAGACAGACAGACAGACAGACAGACAGACAGACAGACAGACAGACAGACAGACAGACAGACAGACAGACAGACAGACAGACAGACAGACAGACAGACAGACAGACAGACAGACAGACAGACAGACAGACAGACAGACAGACAGACAGACAGACAGACAGACAGACAGACAGACAGACAGACAGACAGACAGACAGACAGACAGACAGACAGACAGACAGACAGACAGACAGACAGACAGACAGACAGACAGACAGACAGACAGACAGACAGACAGACAGACAGACAGACAGACAGACAGACAGACAGACAGACAGACAGAGACACAGACAGACAGACACAGACAGACAGACAGACAGACAGACAGACAGACAGACAGACAGACAGACAGACAGACAGACAGACAGACAGACAGACAGACAGACAGACAGACAGACACAGACAGACAGACAGACAGACAGACAGACAGACAGACAGACAGACAGACAGACAGACAGACAGACAGACAGACAGACAGACAGACAGACAGACAGACAGACAGACAGACAGACAGACAGACAGACAGACAGACAGACAGACAGACAGACAGACAGACAGACAGACAGACAGACAGACAGACAGACAGACAGACAGACAGACAGACAGACAGACAGACAGACAGACAGACAGACAGACACAGACAGACAGACACAGACAGACAGACATACAGACAGACAGACACAGACAGACAGACACAGACAGACAGACACAGACAGACACAGACAGACAGACACAGACAGACAGACACAGACAGACAGACACAGACAGACAGACACAGACAGACAGACAGACACAGACAGACAGACACAGACAGACAGACACAGACAGACAGACACAGACAGACAGACACAGACAGACAGACACAGACAGACAGACACAGACAGACAGACACAGACAGACAGACACAGACAGACAGACACAGACAGACAGACACAGACAGACAGACACAGACAGACAGACACAGACAGACAGACACAGACAGACAGACACAGACAGACAGACACAGACAGACAGACACAGACAGACAGACACAGACAGACAGACACAGACAGACAGACACAGACAGACAGACACAGACAGACAGACACAGACAGACAGACACAGACAGACAGATACAGACAGACAGACACAGACAGACAGACACAGACAGACAGACACAGACAGACAGACACAGACAGACAGACACAGACAGACAGACACAGACAGACAGACACAGACAGACAGACACAGACAGACAGACACAGACAGACAGACACAGACAGACAGACACAGACAGACAGACACAGACAGACAGACACAGACAGACAGACACAGACAGACAGACACAGACAGACAGACACAGACAGACAGACACAGACAGACAGACACATACAGACAGACACAGACAGACAGACACAAACAGACAGACACAGACAGACAGACACAGACATACAGACACAGACAGACAGACACAGACAGACAGACAGACACAGACAGACAGACACAGACAGACAGACACAGACAGACAGACACAGACAGACAGACACAGACAGACACAGACAGACAGACAGACAGACAGACAGACAGACAGACAGACAGACAGACAGACAGACAGACAGACAGACAGACAGACAGACAGACAGACAGACAGACAGACAGACAGACAGACAGACAGACAGACAGACAGACAGACAGACACAGACACACAGACACAGACACACAGACAGACAGACAGACAGACAGACAGACAGACAGACAGACAGACAGACAGACAGACAGACAGACAGACAGACAGACAGACAGACAGACAGACAGACAGACAGACAGACACAGACAGACAGACACAGACAGACAGACACAGACAGACAGACACAGACAGACAGACACAGACAGACAGACACAGACAGACAGACACAGACAGACAGACACAGACAGACAGACACAGACAGACAGACACAGACAGACAGACACAGACAGACAGACACAGACAGACAGACACAGACAGACAGACACAGACAGACAGACACAGACAGACAGACACAGACAGACAGACACAGACAGACAGACACAGACAGACAGACACAGACAGACAGACACAGACAGACAGACACAGACAGACAGACACAGACAGACAGACACAGACAGACAGACACAGACAGACAGACACAGACAGACAGACACAGACAGACAGACACAGACAGACAGACACAGACAGACAGACACAGACAGACAGACACAGACATACAGACACAGACAGACAGACACAGACAGACAGACACAGACAGACAGACACAGACAGACAGACACAGACAGACAGACACAGACAGACAGACACAGACAGACAGACAGACACAGACAGACAGACAGACAGACAGACAGACAGACAGACAGACAGACAGACAGACAGACAGACAGACAGACATACAGACATACAGACATACAGACATACAGACATACAGACATACAGACATACAGACATACAGACATACATACAGACATACATACAGACATACAGCCATACAGACATACAGACATACAGACATACAGACATACAGACATACAGACATAGACATACAGACATACAGACATACAGACATACAGACATACAGACATACAGACATACAGACAGACATATAGACAGACAGACAGACAGACAGACGCTGATAAAATAGTAATATATATTTTGCGTCAGTGTCGTACAGAGTCGGTTTACACGTGTAATCTGTGTTTCAAATGTACCAAAACCGCAGCGCAGTTGTATATCCAGTTTTGCGTGAAAGCGTTGACGTTTACACGACAACCTGAGACTACCATGGTCCATCCACACACTGTGTAACAAGCCAGTCACGCGCGCAGACAATCTTACAGCTAATCTTCTCTTAAAGGGACTGTTCCACCTTAACATTAAACTTGAGTTGAGATAGCCATGTTGTTGGATTTGCCCATGTTGTTGGATTTGCATTGAAATCTAGTAGGGTAGCAGTTAAAACAACCACATAGGTTTAATCGAAAAGAAATTCGAGCTTGGTCTTGCCAATTGTAAAGAATAAACCCTACGTGTGTTTGAATACGGTTGAATACGGTGTTAGAAAGACGATTTTTACGGGTCTAAAGCCGATGACGTCGCCTCTCTTTACCAAATGGTGAAGGTAGACGACTTGTTTTAAGGTGAACCTTGGAGATATTTGCTACGTTTCAATGCTTCGGTAATTGGTTTGTTTTGTATTCAAAGCGCCATAATTGTCTCAAAATAATTGTGCCATACTTTGGCAGCGTAAAGGATTTCTGTGTAGCTCTCTAGAGCTCAATGTGACGTCATCAACCCAAATATTAAAACTGAACTTTTTATGAAATTGAGCACTGTTTGCGAGAAACAAATGTCATAATCGTCTTCGGCAGCAATTACTTCATATTTTGCACCACAAGCGGCGTACATTTGACAACTTTTGGGAAGGTGGAACAGAACCTTTAAAGGGAGATAATCACCTTTTGATGTTGTTAGCATCAATTTATTTGGCTACCGTTATGGTATTAAAATGTTGTGATCTAACTTTAAGAATTCAATACAATTATTCCCTCATTCAATGTTGGAAGTTTGGGAAAATTAATGATCGGTATTTTCCCTCCACTATTGGAAAGCGCAATATTTGCTCGCTTTTGCATCAATCTGTTCAACGTTGTTGAATGGGCACTTATAAACAAATCGCCGACACTAAATAAGTAAGGTAAGGCCACTGTTAAACTGACGATTTCATAAGGTAAGGCCACCGTTAAACTGACGATTTCAATGCACTTTTTCAAATGATTGTTGATTTTGTCCGCCCTGTAGCTCAGTTGGGAGAGTGCCGGGCTTCTGACCTCACCCGGTAGTGGCAGCCCAGGGTTCGAGTCGCTTCGGCGCTCGCTATTTGCCCCTGACTGGGATGGCCTGTGTCCGGTGGCAGCGGTCGCACTCAAGGTCAGGTGGCGTCAGAGGGCGCCCGGACCGTGTCCAAGTAAATCGGGCACGTAAAACTTTCGCTTCTAAATTTTGCCGGACGCCAGGAATAGCTTGATCGGGTGGTGGGGTCAGGGCCTGCGCAACAAGCTATGCTTAACGCGGGGCATGACCTCGGAAATCCATCCATTTAAAAACATTCGGACTAAATTTAAAAACAAGATTGTCCATAAGAGTTTGGCACATATTACCAAAAGATAGTGCAGGAAACATATTGCATACCTTCATGATAAATAGCAATGCGTAGGGAGGCTATTTTACTGAATTCGTCACCGAGTACTTGCTGATTATAAGCGTGGAACGGTTATCAACTATGACTTGAAATATCTATCGGTTGGAATTATTATATGCAAAATGTAATGAATTTACAATATATTTTGGTCTCGTCTATCGATTTCAGGTGCTAACTCCATTTTTGTGGAAAAAGGTGATTATCTCCCTTTAACCCTATTTGTAACAGGGGGGGGGGGGGGGCGAATTCCGCCCCCTCATGTTTTTCGCAGATATCTCCATAACGGCTGGGAGCAGGCCTATGCAATTTTGGGACTTTTCCTAGAATTGAACTCCGCATTTGGAGTCAAAATGTTGAGTTCTTAACTTGAACAGAGGCGGTTCCACCAGGGCACGGTTTTGGGAGGGTTCGGCGGCGACATTTGGCGATAATACGGAAATGCGATCTTCACGGTTTCTTCGTAACTGCCTCAAGTATGAAGGAGTTACATCGGTTCACGGCGATTGCAACACGTGCAAATTAGTTGATGTTAATGAAATATAAAAATGGCATGGCAGAGGCGGTTTCATGGGGCTTGAAATGGGGGGGGGGGGGGTCCAGGAAGTATTCAATGCTTAGCGGGAAGCCAATAGAGCGATGTAAGGAGCATTTATAGCTATCAAGATGTAAAAGATAGCTTCTCCTTTCATTATTTTCATAATTTATTACATATAGAGTTGCAGGGGCCGATTCAGGCACCTGAAAAGGGGGTGACTGGCATGGTGATGACGATATGCCAGCAATTACGGCGCACTAGACGGTTAACTTATAATGATATATGCACATATGAGGCCAGGAGAGGGAATATTTTTTTTTGCAGAGGCGCGCTCAGGAATGGAAGAATGGTCATATTATTGCAAGGAAACTAAGATGCACGTGCCTACAATGACATAACATACTACAGTTTTCGGATGAAGCACGCACCGCAGGGTACTCTACGAACGATTATGAGATAATAGGCGAGTCCAAGTAGGGTGAAAAGGGGGTAAGCAATGTGAATTGAAGTTGTAAGTGAAATAGTCACTGTTGACTAGTTAGTATCATAATAGCGGATAATATACTTATAAAAAAGTCTTGCGCCTCCCCAGTTTGGATCCTGGATGCGCCTATGATGAAGTACAATATGCAAAAAAGAACTATCTACGATCAGTAACTTATTTATAGTGCTGGGTAGCAACATGCCTGCGGTTAATATTTGTTTTCCTATTTGACCTCCCTTTTTCACTAACCTGGTACCGCCTATGGCAAAAATATGATAACTGTTTTGTCTAATGTCTCAATGACATACCATTTCATTTATAAAAAACAACATACAAATAGTTGCATTCCGCATTTACTTAACCCCCATATTGAGTGACCTGCACACGCCTATGATTTTTGCATTTTCAAAAGTCATCGCCATATATCAATCTCCAATTCAATCTCTATCGATTCCCATTGGTTGTGTTAAAATCGGTTGATAAACATGACAGCTGTGTTGGATCACATATACCACTAAAATGTGTAGTTTTTGCCCTCCCCCTGTTGCCCCCTATCAAAAATGTCTATTTTTTTAAGAAATATAGATCGTATTGAGGGGAACCCAACGCCGTTTCATTTTTGAAAATCGGACGGGTAGATCTCGAGATCTCCGGGGGGGGGGGGGGGGGGCGGAATCCGCCCCCCCTCCCCCTGTTACAAATAGGGGTAGCCAGGAGCCTGTTACAAATAGGGTTAAAGTACCATTATGAGCGGTGGTGGCGGCGGTAAGTATGGTAAGCCATTATCGTGGCAGATCGAACCTAGGTATTACTAAAAACTCGGATACCGTTTCTTATTCTCAATGGCCGTGAAAAAAGAAAATGTATGTATGTTTGCAAAACGCGTGTAGCGTGCTGTTATCAATGTAAGACGAAGTTAGAATCTCATCTTCCTACGAGCCAATTAGCGAATTATCATCGATAACTTTTTAAAGACGGTGAATGATACTAATGACAAGAGATTCATTTACGCCCGAACCAATGGTGGAACAATGGTGTTACTACGCGTCTGGCTGTGGCGGCGAGGGAGTTAGACGTGATGTCGGATTGTGTCATGTGTGTGCCGTTATCTTTCAAACCTTAGAACCACCCAATCATAGTCTTACGGGGATTTTCTCTAATGCGGATGATTTCGAGAACATCCACCGAAATGTACCATGGGAATATACCATCACTCACGCTAACACTTGCATGCCACCCGTCTCACCGAATATATCCCTGTTAATCCTCCCGACTGCCGGTCTTATATCCTCTGTCACGCCCACGTTAACCCGGGTCTGGTGGTCGCTGGCCACCGGGCATGTGGTGGCCCCCCGAGCCGCCACCCGGAAGTGGTGGCCGCCCCCATGGCTTGGACCCTCCTCGCAGCTTCGCCCTGCGGGAAGGGCCCTGTATGTCCGTGGACGGTTGCCCGGTCGGCGCCCCATTTAGACCCACTTTACCCCCTTCTCCCTCATCCCATGGCTGCGCAATGGTCCGAGCGGACCGAAGCGGCCTTATCCTAACCAAACCAAAAAAGTATCACCTAAAGTGATATATTCGCATAGTAGCCAAATTCGAGTTAGAGTTAGGGGGGGGGGGGTGACAAAATTATGTCATTTTGCCAGATGTGATATTATGGAATGGGAGGTGTCCAGCTAAAAAACATGACAATTCTTACCGCATTTTCATGTTTTTAGACCCGGAGACTTCCTTCGTCCTATCATTTTTGATACAACAAATAATTGTGTCATCCCTCCATTCCCCCTAAAACTCTGACTTTGGTCACCATGTATATTGTATATTCGCAGAATGGTTTTAACTTTGACTCCGAAACTTGCACCTCTGCTTAGTGCTTTGATGAGAGCTTCATGAATGATGGTCGGCAGAACCACTGCCAAACCCAACTCAAGATCACTCTATTCGATTAAAACAACTGCAGTTTATGAAAATGCAGCAGGATTTCGTTTATAATTCAAAATATGTTAGTGCAACATTTAAAACGATTCTGATCCAAACTAAATTGTATTCTGAAAATACAAAAAATGAAAATATGAAAATGTAAATGAAAATTTTGAAAATACGTAGGTCTGAAAATAAAAACGGTCTTCACTGGGCGAGCCAGAGCATCCAGAGCAGAGCACTGGGCGAGCACCAGAGCACTGGGCGAGCCAGGAACATTGGCTATCAACCACGAGTCATTTTGTCGGCGAGTCCGTTTTAAATATTGATGTGGCGATCTTCTTTCAAGATTAACAAAAAATGCACAAAGGTTGTTCGAAGATCTTCAGCGCTAAAATATACGCAGTGAACGATACAAAGCATAATTAGACATCGGCACAATCCGCACAATCAAATAGTATCAATTAAGCATCTTACCACATCGTTCCGCTTTGTAAGTGAAAAATCATCCAGACGGGCTTAGCAACGGTAATACCTTTGTGGTACCGTTACCTCATGGCTAGTGGCACAGACTCAACATTGTACTGAAGAAGTAATGACTATCTGTCATGGTTAGTAGCCCAGACTCAATATTGCACTGAAGAAGTAATGACTATCTGATGGTAAGTCTAGACTTTCCAAGGTGAACCAATAAGCATATTGGGAATGGATAAGTCGAAGGACACTCGAAATCGGCTACTGGCATCAAGTGTTGGGACTTTTATGGCAGTAGATCGTCCCATATTAAGGCAGTAGGTCGTGACATGTTATTTATTATCTTATCTTATTTACCAGTCGTCTACGAAAAGTACTGAAACTAAGAATTTAACGCTTATCAAGGCCATGCATCGATGGATATATTTGCCACTGAGAGTAATTAACATGGAATTAGGGAGTTCATATACGTGTTTCAGCACCGTATGCAATATCAATTAACCCTAAAGAGAAATGGGATATTGGGACCATTACAAAACAAACAAAGGTTATTTTAGTCACGGTAACGAAATCAGCAGAATTTCGTCACTGAGAGCATTAAATGACATATGAAAGCCTATCGACTTAACTCTAACCTAAGGAATACATTTTAAGCATTACGAGAACAAGAACATCTATAAATAATACCTACATCTATAACTACATCTCTTATGGCTTATCTTATCACATTTACCCAGGAATTATGGATAACATCTAAAAATGAAACATCTCTTCAGCATGCACAGCGCAAACGCTACTAGCAGGCTCGTTCACTTAGAAGAAAAAACACATGCTCCTTGAAGAAGAGTCTGTCACATTATCAGTAATTGCAAGCCCCAGCTGCAAGCCCAGCTCTACTGGCACTATTTACATGCAAGAAGATGTGGTGTGTATTCTGAAAACACCAAAATGAAAATATGAAAATGTAAATGAAAATATGAAAATGTAAATGAAAATATTGAAAACACCAAAATGAACATGTGTATTAAATCAATGATCCACTTTAAATAATCGTGTGGCTTTTCACACTGACGAGTCACAACGTAAGACATGGCAATACGAAAATGGGTGCAATACGTACAGGAACCTATCGGTACAATGGAATAAAAAAATACACAAATAATGCTAAACAAAGACTTTTAAAAATAAGAACACATTCGCATCGGTCTGAATTATCCTGTAAGCTCAGAACGACCTTTCAGAACGACCTTCTTCAGTGCGCGACGCGTACAAGTGCTCCCATCTGCGAGTACGTCCATGTCATTCACACACTTAACACCGCGGTAACATAACCGCCGCCTGCCCGCCTCCGTCCGTATGCGCGGTAGCGAGAGCAGGTGCGCCGAGCGGGTGTCACGCCCGTGAATGTCACGCCGCCGCTGTCCTATGGTGCTGGCGATGTACGGTGGTGAACCGGTACGAATAGCGTGCAGCACAGCGCAAACAGAATGGTATTGAATGAGCTGTTGTGCGTTCAGCCACCGTAAATCACAGATCACATCAGAAATGTGATCCATTTTACGGCGGCCACTGACGACTCTCGCTGCAATTTTTGTTTTGTTTTGTACGCGGTGGGTTTGAGTTCGATTGCACGATCCGTAAATTGATATGCAATATCGAACTACTGAGATATCCTTGCACTATTTGGGATAGATATTGTCTCGGGATAGTGTGTTGTGCATGACTGAGGGCAATGATAATTCCGGTACACCTACGCCGTACTGAGTCTATGTGGGATTCAGAGCTCAGATGCCTGTCCATTGTGACACCTAGATTTTTCAGCACTCTTGAGTCAACTACTGTAGAGTCACAACATGTTATGGTGACAGCGGGTAACGTCCTCAGCATCTGCGGTGTTCCTAGCACCATCATCTGTGTTTTACTGGTGTTCAGTTTCATCTTGTGGTGACTGAACCATTGTAATAGCGAGTTCAAAGCTCGTTCCATTCGGCTTGTCAGCGACGGCAAGTCCCATTTTTTCTCGGTTACTAGAATTTGACAGTCGTCAGCATATTGAACAATTGTGACATTTTATTCAGTGTACAGTGCCAAATCGTTTGAAAAGAGAAGACAGAGAATGCATGACAAACTTCCGCCTTGGAAAATTGACATGTCGGGCGTTGCTTTTTTGACAGATTGAATGTACGATCCATGAGCTGTCCTCATTTAGACCTGTTGTGTATGACCATATAAGTAAGATGAGAACCATGCTGTGTCTATACCGTAAAGCTCCATCTTTTCCAGCAGTTTGCCGTGGGGGACTACATCAAAGCATTTAGACAAATCTAATAAAACTAAGATGCAAATTTCTCCGTGATCCATCGCACTGAGGACTCTATCGGTTATAACGCTTAGGGCGGTTTCTGTAGAATGGTTCTTTCGATACCCGTGCTGAGATTCAGACAGCAGATGGTTTGACTCAAGATAATTTTTTAACTGAAGTTGTACTGCTTTTTCTGTATTTTTTAGGACGGCTGGGAGCTGTGTTATGGGCCGGGTATCTTCAGGTCTGACGGAGGATGTGCCTTTAGGAACCGGGGTAACCATTGCATGCTTCCAAGCTGTTGGAACGATGCCGGAAACCAGACTACTGTTATTAATTTGGAGAAGAACGTGTCCGATGGAAAATACAAACTTGTTAAAAATCGAGATGCTGAGGCCGTCACTGCAAGTTGGCCCCGTTGATTTCATGCCATCCTATTGCATGAATCCGGAAGACATGGGCGTATTGGAAAACAAGCAAAACCTGTCGGGATTTCTTTCAGTCAAACTGGACTACTGTAAACTGGATTGTGTGCATCCTGTCCGGGGTTGTTAACTATGTTTCCGAATCCATCCAGTCATCACTGCTGGGCGCACACTTCGGTCGCATATGTTGATAATGGCTAATCGATGTAAGGCTTAGCCTTCTGACATACCGACACAGCGGACTCTTCAGAGCCCTCTTAGCCTTCTGACATACCGACACAGCGGACTCTTCAGAACCCTCTTAGCCTTCCGACATACCGACACAGCGGACTCTTCAGAGCCCTCTTAGCCATCTGACATACCGACACAGCGGACTCTTCGGAGCCCTCTTAGCCATCTGACATACCGACACAGCGGACTCTTCGGAGCCCTCTTAGCCTTCTGACATACCGACACAGCGGACTCGCCTTCAATAAAGCTCTATTGAAGGCTTGCTTTTGGGCTCTGTTTATGTCGCATAGAACGCAAACTTGAATTTAGAGCATTTCGACTGAATTAGAGTTTATTCTACTCGACAAGAGCTTTCAAATGAGCACACGCGGAGGTCTGTACGACTTTGATTTTTGACCTTTTTGGTAGGGTCAACAACTTACGGAGGCCCGTAGGGGGGGGGGGGCAAAACTCAAAGGATCGAAATGAAATTGTGCGTACTTCTTACTGGCCTAGAGAAGAACGCCGTGTCAATTGGCAAGCTTGCACCTACGAAAAAGTGTTGTTTTGGGACACCCTAATGAGGGCCGTCAGGCCGAATGAGGACCTTTAAACCGACCGAGGGTCCTTTCAGGCCGACTGAGGGCCTCTCATGTCGACTGAGTACCCCTCAGGCCGACAGAGGGCCTCCTCAGGGCGAACAAGGCCCCTCAGGCCTTCCAAGGGCCCGCAGGCAGTCCGAGCGGCTCTCCAAGCCGACCCAGTTCCCCTAAGGCTGAATAAGGGTCCGTCAGGCCGTCCAAGGGTCCCTCAGGAAGACCCCGAGAGGCCCCTCCAGCCGACTGAGTTCCCTGAGGCCGAATAAGGGTCTCTAAGGCCTACCGAGGGCCCCTCACGCCGACCTCGGTTGCCCTCCAGGAGAGGGACATTGCTGTATGGGTTATTTTCCACATACAATTTGATAGTGATAGTCATTTTACCACCTGACTTCATTTACGTGAAGTTAGTATCAAGTTCAGGTCAAGTTCAGGTCACTGAAGGTGAAAATTTGAAATTGATAAATATAAATGAAAAAGGCATGTTTCTAGATCAGCTTTGTCTCATAAATACAGTGCTGGGCTTTATTTGTCAGTATCTGGTCAATAAAAGCCAAAAACGCAGTTTCAAAATATGATGACATGAGTTACCCATACTTTATATGCCATAGCTCAGTCAAAAATAGTGATATAATTTTAACATTTGGTATGGTAGTTGCCCATATGTGGTTCTCTGACATATATTCCGTTTTTTAATATATTTGAAAATTTCGTTTTTTTTTTTTTGGGGGGGGGGCAATTTTGTTTACTTTGGGGGCGGGGGGGGGGGGGGTAAAAAAACAAAACAAAAAAACAATCGATATTGCCATGCTGTAGCCCTTGCTATTTGCTATCTTTTCACTTTTTTGGATTGCATTTTGCTTAAAATATGGCATTTGTACGGTCTGTTAAAATTTAGCTGATTTTTGTGTAAAACTCGTGTGCGTCACTACATTCGCTATAACTCGATGTTTTCTCTCGACGAAATTGCTTTATCTTTTTTCACAGATGACATAAAATTGATGTAGAAGGTACCTGAAGTTTCACGTTGATCGCGCCATTGGGTTTTTGAGCTATTACGAAAATTCGTCAGGGAGGCATTAAACACCCCTCCCCCAGTCAATGGCGGGATAGCGTGTGTGCATACGTCAATGAAGGCCAATCTTTGATGCGAGTGGGCGGGTAGAAGATTTTAATGAAATGAGCTGATTTTGTGCATTTCCGATATTTACACCATAAATATCCATATGAGACCTGACAGCAGATGGCCGGAGAAAAAAGTTACATTTTGACCACCCCTAATGCGACATGAGGCCTCCCCAACCCAAAATCAAACCCCGACATGAGGCATCTCCAACCCAAAATCAAACCCTGACCATGTCTGGCGACATGAGGCCTCCCCAGCCCAAAATCAAACCCTGACCATGTCTGACGACATGAGGCCTCCCCAACCCAAAATCAAACCCTGACCATGTCTGGCGACATGAGGCCTCCCCAACCCAAAATCAAACCCTGACCATGTCTGGCGACATGAGGCCTCCCCAACCCAAAATCAAACCCTGACCATGTCTGGCGACATGAGGCCTCCCCAACCCAAAATCAAACCCTGACCATGTCTGGCGACATGAGGCCTCCCCAACCCAAAATCAAACCCTGACCATGTCTGGCGACATGAGGCCTCCCCAACCCAAAATCAAACCCTGACCATGTCTGGCGACATGAGGCCTCCCCAACCCAAAATCAAACCCTGACCATGTCTGGCGACATGAGGCCTCCCCAACCCAAAATCAAACCCTGACCATGTCTGGCGACATGAGGCCTCCCCAACCCAAAATCAAACCCTGACCATGCCAGACATTCCACTCAATTTGACTTCAACAACTCCAAGTAAACATCATCCTTAGTCTAACCAAATTCGTCCTTAGTCTAACCAAATCTTCAGCGGTCTCACTCCGGTTTGGCCACCGCTGGGACACTGCAGTCCCGCTGGAGTGACTCCGTGACGTCACCTCACCCCAAATCCCCAGCCCCGCCTCCCCTTCCCTGCGAACGGCGCTGGGTCGCCACCTACAACCCCTGACCCCGACTTGTGAGCGACCCTACCGCCACCTACCGTCCTTCACAGCCCCCTGGCCGGCCAGGATGAACGAGATCTCATTGGAGTCGACCACGTGACTGGCGCCGTCCAGCAGTCGGAACCGCACTCCAGACACCTTGTGACCTGCCAGGGTCAGGGGTCACAGGTCAGTCAGGGGTCAGTCAGGGATCCGTCAGGGGTCAGCCAGGGGTCAGTCACGGGTCAGCCAGGGGTCAGCCAGGGGTCAGTCAGGGGTCAGTCACGGGTCAGTCAGGGGTCAGTCAGGGGTCAGTCACGGGTCAGTCAGGGGTCAGTCAGGGGTCAGTCACGGGTCAGTCAGGGGTCAGTCAGGGGTCAGTCAGGGGTCAGTCAGGGGTCAGTCAGGTGATGATTATAATATGTGGACTGATCGCGATTCAAACGACAGCGCGACGAATAATAGGCAGGTATTTAGTTTCACTGACATATTCATCAGGTATTCGGACACGACACACGGATGCATTAGCCACGGTCGGGGGGGGGGGAGGCTCGAGACAGGAATCTTAAGATTCCCAACAGAATAGTCATAATCACAGGGCACAATTCCGACCGGCCCGTGACCTCGGAGCGAGATACCTTACCCGTGAGGGCGCCCTTCTCCGACACGTTAACTTACCCGTGAGGGCACCCTTCTCCGACACGTTAACTTACCCGAAGGCGCCCTTCTCCGACACGTTAACTTACCCGTGAGGGCACCCTTCTCCGACACGTTAACTTGCCCGTGAGGGCGCCCTTCTCCGACACGTTCACTTACCCGTGAGGGCGCCCTTCTCCGACACGTTCACTTACCCGTGAGGGCGCCCTTCTCCGACACGTTAACTTACCCGTGAGGGCGCCCTTCTCCGACACGTTAACTTACCCGTGAGGGCGCCCTTCTCCGACACGTTAACTTACCCGTAAGGGCGCCCTTCTCCGACACGTTCACTTACCCATGAGGGCGCCCTTCTCCGACACGTTAACTTACCCGTGAGGGCGCCCTTCTCCGACACGTTCACTTACCCGTGAGGGCGCCCTTGACACGTTAACTTACCCGTGAGGGCGCCCTTCTCAGACACGTTCACTTACCCGTGAGGGCGCCCTTGACACGCTAACTTACCCGTGAGGGCTCCCTTCTCCGACACGTTAACTTACCCGTGAGGGCGCCCTTCTCCGACACGTTCAGGAATCCCTTCTTGATGGCTGGGATGAACTGTTTGGGTATATTGGTACCCATGGTCTGGTCAATAAACTCCAGCTTGGTATTCTCCGTCGGTGGTAGGGGCTGTAACCAGGCATGTCTCGGTCAGAGGAAATGCATCGAATTGACCTGAAACACATAACTAGAGAAAGAGTAACAACTGCCTCGTACCTACATCATTGTGTGCTGTACGCAAGTACTACCCCAATAGGTCCAGATGTACCCAAATGTACAATCAAGGCGTATAACACTCAACATGGCCGACCATGGAAACGTTGCTATAGCATTGAATGCGGCGTGTTAACACATGACGTTGGATAAATGTAGTTTCTCCAGCTAACCTCAATGGCTCCGACGACGCGTCCGTACTGCCCGGAGCCGCCAGACTGTTTCTTGTGCTGGTAGTCGAACTCGCACGGCTCGAGCAGGGTCTCGCGGAAGGCCACCTTGGGCTGGCCCATCACCACCGGGCAGTTGTACTCCCGCTCCATGCGCTGAAACGACGGCGTCGGTCACCGAGGGTCACCGATGATCACCGAGGGTCACCTATGATCACCTATGATCACCGATGGTCACCGAGGATCACCGATGGTCATCGAGTATCGCCGAGGATCATCGAGGGTCACCGATGGTCACCTATGATCACCGATGATCACCTATGATCACCGAGAGCCACATATGATCACCTATGGTCACCGAGGATCACCGAGGGTCACAGCTGAACGTACCACACCGAGACGCCAATATAACGTGCATACGCACTAATACAACACATAGTTCTGCATCGATACATATTAAAAGCATCATGCACAACTATCACGCTTTCAAGCATTTCAAATATAGTCACATACTGATAATAGCACACACTGGCATGCACAAATTGATCGAGGTAGACCCAAAATAACTTCATCTTACCTGGGCGTAGATGTCCAGATGAAGCTCTCCCATTCCGGCCGCTATGGTCTCCTTGGACTCATCGTCGTACATGATCTTGTATGTCGGGTCCTCGCGGGTGAACCTGGCAGAGCATGGCGCATGGTCAGAGCAGGTGGCAATGCATAGCTGCAGGTGCATGTCGTGCATGCATGTCGTATAGCTGCAGGTGAATTAAACAACACACTCACATCTCGGCTAGCAACACCGGTCCTGCGTTAACAAGTCAGTGGCCAACAACATAGGCAGTTATCCACGGAAGTAAATCACGAATATCTCATTCTGAACTTCGTTTCATGTATTCCATTAATCAAGTACTCGCCAGGTAAAACTGTACTGCGATTGGACTGATTCTGTTCACCTGTTGACGGCCTTGCCGAAGTTTTCCACGTCCTTGGAGTGCTTTGGCTTGATTGACATAGAGATCACAGGGTCTGGTATGAAGATGGATTCCTGTCGGTGAGCAGATACATCTAGTGAGAAGTTATTGAACTAATGATGAGGCTGGTGACCGCAGGTACAGAGCAGGTTCGGAAGTCACATAATATAGTTCATACACATAATAGTTCGGAAGTCACATAGTTCGGAAGTCGCATAGTCACTACGGAGGGTCGAGGTACCGTTTATCACACAGCTTATCAAGCAAATTTCACTTTCATGATTTCAAGCAAACATAGGCTTAGCAAACCTATGCCATGTTCCGAAGCCATCCGTATCCTTTGCAACACGGGTACTTAACTTTCGATAAAACATCAGCGTGTGGACCTTTGTAAAACGCCCTAGTCATGTGCTATTTATATAACACTGATAAAACTGTGTAATTCTGTGGTATGTTTCTATTGGCGAACGACTCTCTCCCTTCCGTCTGACGCACCATGGACAGTTTGAGCTTGTTGTCTGTGACAAAGGAGTCTCCTGAGGCGCAGTCGACGCCGAACAGGGCGAAGATGTCTCCGGCCAGGACCTCGTTCACATCCTCCAGCTGGTTCGCGTGCAGCCGTACCAGCCGCGCCACGCGGACCTGACGCAGACAGCAGGGGTGGGGTCACGGAGACAGACAGGGCGCCCGCACCAGCCGCGCCACGCGGACCTGACGCAGACAGCAGGGGTGGGGTCACGGAGACAGACAGGGCGCCCGCACCAGCCGCGCCACGCGGACCTGACGCAGACAGCAGGGGTGGGGTCACGGAGACAGACAGGGCGCCCGCACCAGCCGCGCCACGCGGACCTGACGCAGACAGCAGGGGTGGGGTCACGGAGACAGACAGGCCACTGGTTTGACAACGGTTATTGCCCGGCACGGAATCGGAAACGCTATCGGGTTTAACTGATTATGTCCTGCTTAAAGGGGTTTAACTGATTATGTCCTGCTTAAAGGGGTTTAACTGATTATGTCCTACTTAAAGGGGTTTAGCTGATTATGTCCTGCGTAAAGGGGTTTAACTGATTATGTCCTGCTTAAAGGGGTTTAACTGATTATGTCCTGCTTAAAAGGGTTTAACTGATTATGTCCTGCTTAAAGGGGTTTAGCTGATTATGCCCTGCTTAAAGGGGTTTAACTGATTATGTCCTGCTTAAAGGGGTTTAACTGATTATGTCCTGCTTAAAGGGGTTTAGCTGATTATGTCCTGATTAAAGGGGTTTAACTGATTATGTCCTGCTTAAAGGGGTTTAACTGATTATGTCCTGCTTAAAGGGGTTTAACTGATTATGTCCTGCTTAAAAGGGTTTAACTGATTATGTCCTGCTTAAAGGGGTTTAGCTGATTATGTCCTGCTTAAAGGGGTTTAGCTGATTATGTCCTGCTTAAAGAAGCATGTGTTTGTGCAGTGTTCTCACGATGTTACCATATTTAGGTACGCTTTCACTTTTGAAGAGTTTGCTTGGACTACCAAGCACCAATGCTTACATTCACTGATACATATTAATCGCTACAGGGCAATAATGACCTTTTCCCACAACAATGAAGTTATTACTTGAAATCGATCGACGAGACCAAAATATATTGTAAATTTATCACATTTTGCATATAAACATTCCTACTGAACGATATTTCGAGTTAAAGTCGATAAGCGTTCCACGCGTCGCTTATAACGGTCAGTACTCACAAGTACTTGGTAACGAATTCACTGTCCGAGCTCAAATTAGCCTGCCTACGCATTGTTATTCATCATAAAGGTAAATATGTTTCATACACTCTATCTTTTGCGAATATGTTCCAAACTTCTATGAAAAACAAACACACATTTGACAAAAGTGCATTGAAATCGGCTGTTTAGTTTGGCCCCGGACAACCTATTTAGTGTTATAGATTCATTTAAAAAATGGATGTTTTCCCCACGCATTTTCAACATGCAGGTATTCAATACATTGTAATGCACTCATGAAACATTTATCTGAACCTTTTTTCGTAATCAATCCATACACATCTTAGAAACCCGTGATACATTCGCCAGATTAACTTGGCCCCCTAAGACTTATTTAGTGTAAACGATTTGTTGAGAAGTAATTCAATGAGAGGTATTCAACGTTGAACAGTTTGATACAAAAGCACCAGATATGTCGTGTTTCCAATAGTGGAGGGAAAACACCGATCATGAACTCCGACAGAAGTATATGTACTTGCTTTTTAACTTTTCCACACTTCCAACTTTGAATTAGGGAATAATTGTATTTAATTCTTAACTTTAGATCACATCATTTATATACGATAATGGCCGTAGCCTACAAAATTGTTGCGAAAAAAACAAAATGTCATTATTTCCCTTGAATGTCAGCTGCAGGACCTGGCACTCAACATGGCTTTTATCACATGACAGACCGAAGACTTATCAGCAAACGTCCAAGACCAAACTACCCATTACCCATTATTACAAAGCCGTGAACACCGTGCTGCGCACCTTCTTGCCATTGCGTGTGTTGTAGATGGTCTCTCCCTTGTTGAGGCGGCCCTGGTAGCAGCGAAGGTAGGTCAGCTGACCGAACTTGCCCGCCTCCAGCTTAAACGCCAGCGAGACAAACGGGTGCGAGTTGTCCCTGATAGGGCTCATCTGCACCTTGAGCGGGTCACCATCCTCCCTGACAGGAGAGACAGAGAGACAGAGAGACAGGTCAGATTAGCTGGTCAGGACTGGTGAACCATGCAGTGCATTTGTAAGAGCCATGGATAGCTAGTGACCGAGTCTACTCTCTACCCAGTCTCTTAGACTAACACAACTAGAAACAAGGCCTCACAATTCCGGTGTGGGTGTGTGTGTGGGGGGGGGGGGGGGGGGGGGGGTCCACACGCCGTGAAGGACCTTCCCATCCCAGCTCCGTCGCGTCAGACTCACGTTTTCTGCATCTGGTCCAGTGCGAAGTTGTCCACCTGGGCCGGGTTGGGTAGATAATCGAGCACGCCGTCCAGCAGCGGTTGCACTCCGCGGTTCTTCAGCGCCGTACCCATCATCACCGGCGTGAAGGTGCGGGCCACCGTGGCACGCCGGATGGCGTCCATCAGCTGCTGCTCGGACGGCTGCTGCTCCTCTGTCGGCAGCCGCCAGCACGTCACACAGATAGTCACACAGATAGTCACACAGATAGTCACACAGATAGTCACACAGATAGTCACACAGATAGTCACACAGAGAGTCACACAGAGAGTCACACAGATAGTCACACAGATAGTCACACAGATAGTCACACAGATAGTCACACAGATAGTCACACAGATAGTCACACAGATAGTCACACAGATAGTCACACAGATAGTCACACAGATAGTCACACAGATAGTCACACAGATAGTCACACAGATAGTCACACAGATAGTCACACAGATAGTCACACAGATAGTCACACAGATAGTCACACAGATAGTCACACAGATAGTCACACAGATAGTCACACAGATAGTCACACAGATAGTCACACAGATAGTCACACAGATAGTCACACAGATAGTCACACAGATAGTCACACAGATAGTCACACAGATAGTCACACAGATAGTCACACAGATAGTCACACAGATAGTCACACAGATAGTCACACAGATAGTCACACAGATAGTCACACAGATAGTCACACAGATAGTCACACAGATAGTCACACAGATAGTCACACAGATAGTCACACAGATAGTCACACAGATAGTCACACAGATAGTCACACAGATAGTCACACAGATAGTCACATAGATAGTCACACAGATAGTCACACAGATAGTCACACAACACAGTCACACAGATAGTCACACAGATAGTCACACAGATAGTCACACAGATAGTCACACAGATAGTCACACAGATAGTCACACAGATAGTCACACAGATAGTCACACAGATAGTCACACAGATAGTCACACAGATAGTCACACAGATAGTCACACAGATAGTCACAGTCACAGTGACACACAGCGGACAGTCACAGTGACACACAGCGGACAGTCACAGTGACACACAGCGGCCAGTCACAGTGACACACAGCGGCCAGTCACAGTGACACACAGCAGCCAGTCACAGTGACACACAGCGGACAGTTACAGTGACACACAGCGGACAGTCACAGTGACACACAGCGGACAGTCAATGACACACAGCGGACAGTCACAGTGACACACAGCGGACAGTCACAGTGACACAGCGGACAGTCACAGTGACACACAGCGGACAGTCACAGTGACACACAACGGACAGTCACAGCGACACACAGCGGACAGTCACAGCGACACACAGCGGACAGTCACAGCGGACAGTCACAGCGACACACAGCGGACAGTCACAGCGACACACAGCGGACAGTCACAGCGACACACAGCGGACAGTCACAGTGACACACAGCGGACAGTCACAGTGACACACAGCGGACAGTCACAGTGACACACAGCGGACAGTCACAGTGACACACAGCGGCCAGTCAGTGACACACAGCGGACAGTCAGTGACACACAGCGGACAGTCACAGTGACACACAGCAGACAGTCACAGTGACACACAGCGGACAGTCACAGTGACACACAGCGGACAGTCACAGCGGACAGTCACATCGGACAGTCACATCGGACAGTCACAACGGACAGTCACAGCGGACAGTCACAGCGGACAGTCACAGCGGACAGTCACACATTCCGGCACGACTGTATAACTCATCTCTCTGCATAACTAGTGCAGAGTCAATGTGCAGCGGTTTTCCCAGTCACTTGGCGCGTGCATAGTCATTTATACCAAACTATCGAGGCCAGAGACACTTTTCAAGAGCGGAAATGCAAGCCAGCCGATGCCTCCCTGTTAAGATCCCTGGCAGAACACTACATACATAAGAATCCGTCAACATGGAAAAGTGTCCCGTCACTGCTCCGTCCACCCACCAGACGCGCGCGAACCGCCTCCTCATTCGATACATCTGGCCAGGTGACCTGGTCCACTAACCGAGGAACAGCATGCCGAGCTCATCGTCCACATTGGCCACGTGTTCGATCAGCTCCGCGCGCAGATCCTCCGATTCCGATATCAGCTCGGTCGGCACATCTCCATACCTCAAAGTCTCCCTGCGCGGGAAAAAACACTCAGGTTGTACATTGGCTATTGTCAGGTAAACATTCACATGAATGACGTATCTAAGAGATTATAATAAAGTGTATACAAGGTCTCCAACATGCTATACAACCGGAGCACTGTTAAAACGAGACACGCACTTTTATTCAAACAGTGTTTATATAACACTTAGCCTGCGTTTGCCTTATTCAAACTACGACGTCTGTAAAACAATACATGACTTACCCGAATGGGCCGTCGAAATAGATAGCCCTCCTGTGAATGAGGTCCACCAGGCCCTCTGTGTTACCCTCGGTGCCGATGGGCAGCTGAAGGAACGCAGCGTTGTGGTTCATCTTCGACCTTCAAAACAACAATACCGCGGTCAAAGACGACATGTTCGGAAAGGAATAAAGCACAGCGAACTGTCATCGGCTCCACTAGTAACCGAACGCCAGCACAGCTCGATTATAAAGTAGCCATTATACACAGGATACGCTGAGCAAAAACTTCACGAAAATGAAGACTATTCATTATCAATATTAACTCTCAAATACCCACCAAACCCAGCATTCCGCCGGTGCAGCTGTGCCTCCCACCTCAACTGGCGGAGGACGCGGTGCGGGTTGGCTCCTGCTCGGTCCAGTTTGTTGATGAAGGCCAGACAGGGCACGCTATAGCGCTTCATCTGCCGGTTAACGGTCAGCGTCTGGCTCTGGACGCCACCGACGGCGCACAGCACCAGCACGGCGCCGTCCAGTACGCGCAGCGCCCGCTCCACCTCCACAGTGAAGTCCACGTGACCTGCGGCGAGGAGACGGACCGAGTCAGAGCGACACAGCACCAGCACGGCGCCGTCCAGCACTCGCAGCGCCCGCTCCACCTCCACAGTGAAGTCCACGTGACCTGCGGCGAGGAGACGGACCGAGTCAGAGCGGTCTGCAGAGCGGTCTACAGAGCAGGGCAAGCCAAGATCGGCCCAGTACATGACAACGGCCCGTGTGTGTAGGGGGCGACAAGGGCCAAGGAAGGAACATGATATCCAATTTCTGAAAGTTTTCGCACAAAATAGAATTAAATTCAACTAGTCGTATCACAATGGTGATAACCATCTACAGCTCTCGAATTACAGAATTACAGTTGTCGCTTTAGTCCACTGGATAACACAAAGCTGTCGCCGCTGCCGCCAGGGAGTAGTTCCAGCCATGACAAATCTCTCGGTGCACCATCCCCGCTTCTTGGCGAGTCTCGCTCGTCCATCAGCGACGAGGCACGTCTCCCACTGAGGCGATCGTCTCCGATCATCAGCATGGACGTCTCCCTGCGACGCGCAGGTCAACAGCGCGTCTGCCGCACACCCACCTGGCGCGTCAATCATGTTGATGTTGTAGTCCTTCCACATGGTCCCACCCACCTGGCGCGTCAATCATGTTGATGTTGTAGTCCTTCCACATGGTCCCACCCACCTGGCGCGTCCATGATGTTGATGATGTAGTCCTTCCACATGGTCCCACCCACCTGGCGCGTCCATGATGTTGATGATGTAGTCCTTCCACATGGTCCCACCCACCTGGCGCGTCCATGATGTTGATGATGTAGTCCTTCCACATGGTCCCACCCACCTGGCGCGTCCATGATGTTGATGTTGTAGTCCTTCCACATGGTGTAGGTGTCAGTCCCACCCACCTGGCGTGTCGATGATGTTGATGTTGTAGTCCTTCCACACGGTGTAGGTTGCCGCCGACTGGATGGTGATGCCGCGTTGTCGCTCCAGCTCCATCGAGTCCATCACGGCGCCCACATTATCCCTGCCGCGCACCTGCCAGCGCCGCGCAGCACCACGCAGCACGGCACAAGGGGGGGGGGGGGGGGGGGGTCAGCACACAGCGCCGCGCAGCAAGGCAGAAGGGGGGGGGGGGTCAGCACACACCGGCGAGGTCCCCACCAGTGACCTGCTGAGCAGACAACCCAGAACTGACATCTGCAGTTCACGAGTCATTATTGTTGCAAGTGGAAAATGGAAACAATTAATCATGAGTGGCAGCAGTTATGAGGGCAGGTGATGTTGATAGGGTCAAATTTCCGATGGTGAGATGACAGTGTCATGTAGCAAAACTTCTTTGAATAAGTAATAATATAGGTACATGCGTTTATTTTGCACAGACCGGTTTCGCAATAAAACACTTCATCATTGTGCAAAGTTAAACCTAAAAATATTATATTATTACCTATTCAACTGTCAAAATGTCTTCAAATAAAACCTGTTTGGTTGTTACACAACATAGTACAGAGCCGATTACTGAGAATTAGTGACACAAAAGGGAAACATTAACATCTAATATCCATCAATGAACAAACACATTTGCTGATGCCAATGAAACAACATATCCTATTTCATACATAGTACACAAGTCAGGCGAAGGAGGGATGTTACCTCGTGCATTTCGCTGATGCGGCCCGTGTAGAAGAGGATGCGTTCGGACAGTGTGGTCTTGCCAGAGTCGATGTGAGCGGAGATTCCGATGTTGCGTATCTGCTCCAGTGGGACTATGGTGCCGGCAGGAGTGGTCTGCGATGCCCACCGCACGCCGAGTGGACGCTGCAACTGACAATGCACGAGACAACAGCGTCAGCCAAGGCAAGCATAGCAGGTGAGGGTAGTCTTCAGATGCGAAATACATGCAACTAAGAGGATGCACATTAAAGCTCCAGTTGTGTAACGCATCCAACATTTTGGTGATACACACTTACAGGCTTCTTTTCGAGTGATTTTCACCCCATTATCGTGCGGTGAGTGGATCCAATTATGCAGCACTTTATTTGGAATGATCCATAGTGTGATACTATTGCATAAGTACAAATTTGGCCCCCTTAAATATATGTCAAACACTTCAAAAATGTATGTTTTTTTATAATACGTCCTTCCCGAAGTATTTTTTACGATTTTTCAACGTCGGAGAATTCCCCAATGTCTGTTCTATAAAACGTATCAAAAAAGATCGTGGTACCTACTCAGAATATTGAGCCACATGCGTCTGCATATACCAATGTCATGCCCCCGTGGACGCCTCTGGGGCATTGTACTGTAGGAGTAGATAAACTCGCTACGGTTGCCACTGTGGACGGTATATTAGAGAGATACTCTCGCGGGCCTTTGGTTTGGTTTGGTTAGGATACGGCTGATTCGGTCCGATCGGACCATTGCGCAGCCATGGGATGAAAGACAGTGGCGGTTCTTCCATTGAGGAACATGAGTCAGTTCCTCACCTAAATTAGCCAAACATATCAAGTATAATCTTATTTTCCCCTGAATATTCAATAATTTTAGTAGGGTTATAAGGAACGAAATATTTAATAGACAAAAACATTTCCAAACCGTTAAAATGCGTTTCATTTTCATGTTATTTCAATATGTTCGTTGGTATCGATAGGCCCAAATCAGCCTAGCCATGGAAATTTAGCATTGTGAAAATTTGGGCTGTGAGTCACTGCCTCATAGCCCAAACACGTGTTTCGCCCAGATCTTTGGCGGTTTTCGCCGGGCGCTTCCGTTCCGGAGAAATTCGATGCGGCGTCAAAGTCATCATGCGGCGTCAACGGCAGTAGCAAAGGACCTTTGTGCCAGGCGCCGTGATTAAAATGCTTCAGACGCGGTCGCAGGGGCATCCGAGCCATGTCCCCCCCCCCCAGGCCCAAGAGGGGGGACAACGTATCTTGTGCCCCCCCAAATCACTTGGGACCCAGGTGGGACCGAAGGGCCCGCCTTGGCTCCAGGTCAGGATGGGCCCTCTAGAGGTCAGAGAGAATGCCAACTGGATGCCAGCATGGCCCCTGGAGGATACATTGAGTCCTCTCGAGACCAAAGTGGGCCTCTGGAGGCCGGAGATGGCCCCTGAAGGCCAGATGGGCCCTCTGAGGGCCAAAAGGGCCCTCTGAGGGCCAAAAGGGCCCTCTGGAGGCCAGAGGGGGCCACAGGAGGCCAGAGTTGTCCCTCTTAGAGGTAGGAGTGGACCCTCTGAAGGTCAGAGTGGGTTCTCTGGGGTACAGAGTGGGTCCTATGGGGGACAGAGTGGGCCCTCTGGAAGGCAGGGGGCCCTCTGGAGGTCAGAATTGGCCCTCTGGAGGCTGAAGTGGGCCCTCTGGAGGCCACATGGGGCCCTCTTGAAGCTGGAGGGGCCCTCTGGATATCAATGTCAGCATGGACCCTCTGAAAGCGAGAGTGGCCGTCGTGAAGCCAGAGGGGCCAGATGGGGAAGTCAGAAAAGTCATCGGAGGTCATCGGAGGTCAATGACCTCAGTTGACCTCTGAAAAGGTCAATCGAGGTCACAATCTCAGTGGAAAACAACTGTCACCTGGAAACACCTGTGCATATGCTCCTGAACAACAAACACTCGGAAACTGCACAAGTTACAAGTATCGATACTGCGGGACGCCAGTTGCGCCCAGTGTCCTAGCATTGGGAAATTTGGGTGGAAAACGACACCCTATGGATACTATTTTTCACGCCTTTTCTCGAGTCTTACCTAAATTTTCCACTCCCTTATGTTAAAATATAATGGATGCTTGTCTTCCCGTGTGGTCCAGGGGTATGCCGCTCGGCTCATAACTCAGTGGTAGTGGGTGATGATGATTGGTGTTTAACCCGCGCACTGCAGGGGGCTTGCGCCGAACACGAACTGCAGGGGGGGGGGTGATTTCCGCCCCCCCCCCCCGTGAGATCTCGAAAACTACGCTACGTAGCGACAAGCGGAAACGGCATCTGATAGCTTGATACAAGTTCTATCGAAAATATTTCACTATTTTTTGTTTAGGTCAGGCCAAAATTGAGGTCACCAGAGATCATCAAATGTCAAATATTCCAGTTGTTTCCTGTTTTAGGATTTCGCTCCAGAAATTTCCATATATCTCGGAAACTATGCTAGTTAGAAACAAACGGAAAAAGGCAATCGCGTTACCGAGTAATTGTTGAGTACCGACCGTTATAAGTGTGGAACGCTTATCAACATTAACTTGAAATATCTTTCGGTATAAAAGTTTTATGCAAAATGTGATGAATTTACAATATATTTTGGTCTCGTCTGTAGATTTCATGTACTAACTCGATTTGTGTGGAAAAAGGTAATTATTTCCCTTTAACATGCAATCGCACAACTCGAATCAACCAGCAGAATGAAGAGTCGAATCGAAATATTTACGTGCCGCACACTCTGCGTCATAACTCTTGCACATTTCCAAATATATTCCAAGCTGATGACAGCATATAAACATGTTGTCTGTAGCGGTGAAGTATTAACCGTGGTGGTCTCCACCTACTACAAAAATCACGAAACAGCGCCCCCCCCCCCCCCCCCCCCCCCTCCTGACTGCCTCACCTACGTTTGACCCCTAGCGCCGCCACTGATAAAGGAGAAGGGGTAAAGTGGGTCAAAATGGAACGCCGACCGGGCAACCGTCCATGGACTTACAGGGGTCTTCCCCGCAGGGGGAAGCTGCGAGGAGGGCCCAAGCCATGCAGGCTGCGCCCACTCCGGGGGGGGGGGGCTCAGGGGCCACCACATGCCCGGTGGCCAATGGTCAGCGACCACCAGACCCGGGTTAACCCGCGCCGTGCTCGGGGGGGGGGGGGGTAGACATCCCCCTCCGGTTTTTCGAGGATAGCGAAAAAACGACGGCGCGCAGCGCCGCCGTTTTTGGCACAGCTGTTCCGGCATCAATTGCCCACATTATGTAAAAAAATAAATACCTCCAGTCATCTCAGGTCAGGTCACCAGACCACGTCATGTGACACCACCTCCAAAAAAACTTGTGGTCGTACCACAGCCACAGTTTTTGGATGATCAGTTTTACACTTACAGGATTTCATAAGGTCATATATATCTACAATTCATATATCTTGGATTTTTATATCAGCGACCTAAGGTCGGGTCAATTTCGTGACATCATCATTATAAGTCAATGAGGAAATATTCAAATGCTTCCTATTCCAAGGATACACAAGATATCAGCCTAATTCCTTCTGGATCATGTTATTATAGACCATTCTTGATTACCTAGGTACCATTTTTGTTCAGTGACCCCTACATGCTTAGCCGAGGTCATCCGAGTTCACCAACAGTTTTATGTCAATAACTCTCGACATAATGACGACAGAGAAGTGAAACCGACACCAATGTGTTTGTCTCGGCGAGGCGCGTCTTCCCATATGCAACATGGCCTACTTGGGTCACCACTTGACCTTGACCTGAGGTCAATTTTTTTAGTTGACCTAACCTGGTCAACACTAATGATTCGAAGCGCCTTGACGAGACAAACAAGATGGAATCAAAATTATTGCCTTGTCTTTATTAGGTAAAAAGCTATTCGTTAAAAAATGCTTTGCAAAAAAATAGCCTTTTTGACATTTGATGTGCTCTGGAGGCTGGAGTCTGGAGCCTAAACCATTGAGCTGAGCTAAAATCTGGGGACACTGTGCAGATTGCATTCTTCAAGAGCGTTCCATTGCTGTTTTCCGTTTGTTCCTAGCTATCATAGTTCCTGTGATATCTGGGGGTTTCTGGAGCGAAGTCCTAAAACAGGAAAATTGGACCTTCGATGACCTCTGAAGACCTCAATATTGACTTGAGGGAAAACATATCTGAAGTACTTTCGAATGTGCTTGTCGAGAGCTTTGAACGCCTTTTACCGCTTCATTATAGCCATTTTAGTTTTCGAGTTAGAGGGGGTGTCTAAAAACCCCTACCCCTCCCCCGGGCACGGCGAAGGTGGCGCCGAGCACCGGCACGGCGCGAGTTAACGTGGGCGTGACAGGAGGACCGGCAGTCGGGAGGATACACAGGCATCTGGTCGGCGACAATACGACAAAACGGCAATTTTGTATTCCACATGACACACTGAATGTTGACTAAAATGTGAATACAGCATAACCTAGGGCGCTGAAACGATCTGTGAAAGTTTTGACTCAATCCAAGCAGTTCTTCTGGAGATATTGCCTGAGGCATTTCATTTCAAGGTCATCGTGTAGACCAACTATTGTCAGTCTATATTCCTGGAAATTGGCAACGCAATATATATTTGTCATATCATTGGAATGGAAATTACCTATTTTACAAGGTGCTGGTGTCAGTTTTCAACAACAACAATTCAAACATTTATCTTTTGATATGTTTAACTTTTTAAAATACCCCTAGAACCTTGCAAATGTGTAGCACCATACAGTTTTTAAGAATAATGAACTGTCCTTGAATCACGCAAATTAACATGCTTGTCTTGTCCATAAATGTGCCAAATTGGGTTGCCTTTACATGTTATTGTGAAAATTGATAATATGCCATGTTATCAAAGTGACATATTTTTGGGCAATAGCAGATCCATTTTATTTTTGTGATTCAAAGACAGGCGACTATTCTTCAAAACTGTATGGTTTAACATTACAATTTAAATGGTACTAGATATTTTTTAAGAAATCAAAAATGATTTGTTTGAATTATGAATGAATTTTTAATTATGAATTTTGACAAACTGACATTAGCTTCTTCTAGAGTATGTCATTTCCATTCCAATGGTATATGACAAATTCCTCTTGCGTTGTCCGTTTCCAGTGATATAGACCAACAAATGTTGACCTGCACAATGACTTGAAATAATATGACCTTGATGACCTTAACCCTATTCCCTGCGAGGGGCAGATTCTGCCCCTCCCGGTGGTTTTTCACTTGCCGCTTCTAACCCGTTAGGCCTAGCGTCCTGAAACTTTATGACTTTTCCCAAAATTGAATGGCGCATGTTGTGTCAAAATTTTACAAAAATCGGTCCAGCAGAGGCGGTTCCAGGCTCCTGTTTTGGGGAGGGTGTTACGAATGCGGTTTTGCGGCGCATACTTCCTTCGTGGTTTGCAGTGCAATAAATGTGTCAGAACAATTTCAATGCAATGTGCATCATAGATACTGGGATTGTACATATTTTTGGGGCAGAGGCGCAGTCAGGAGAAATAAAATGGGAGGTGATACACACCCTCAAATTAGGTCCAACTTCAAATTAGTAAGATGATAAAAGCGTTACGCACATGGTGCCCCCATGTTTCTTCCTGGATCCGCGGATCCGCCTATGCGCAATATATTAAATTTAACAAATTACAGCATATAATGCCCACATGTGACGTTCATTTCGTCCCAAAAAATCACGAACAGCACATATTTTTTCAGAAAATCCCCCCATTTTACATTCCAGAAGAACTGCTTGGATTGAGCCTATGAGTTTTTTTTTTGTAATCTTTTGATACATTAAAGATCAGTACATTTCAAGCTCAAAAACGTTTGGGGCATGACAATCGGTCGAGCCACATGGCCGCAATGACCTTTCAAAAAACACCCACAATATTCGTATTTTTTGCCCCGACCCCCCATTTTCTTAAAGGGAAATAATGACCTTTTGATTTTGTTAGCAACAATTTCTTAGGCTACCGCTATGGTTTTAAAATTATTTTATTTAAATTTAAGAATTAAATAAAATTATTCCCAAATTCGAAATTGTAAGTTTGGGAAAAATACAAAACAAGTACCTTGTGTACTTCATGAAGGTCATTGACAAATTCGCCCTTCCCTACCATTGTTCACATCGATTGCTGCATTTTTGGAGGCTCTGTGACATTTCCGACCAAACTGAGCGCTGCTCGGACACACGCTAGTAGCGCTTTCGTTCTCCATGGCAACCAGGTGTCAACCAATCAAAAGCCAGAAAGGGAATACGTTCTGGCTTTTCATTGGCTCACGCCTGGTTGCCATGGAGAACGAAAGCGCTACTAGCAACAACTCGCCACAATGGTTAAGTGCGCCGAGAAGCATGACAATGCTTTGCAAACAAATCGCCGACGCTAAATAGGTCGCCGTCGATGTGCATCGATGAGCTTCCGATTTAATTGCCAGTTTTGTGTTATTGTTTGTTAGTTTTTTTTGGGAAAAATTATTATTTTTTCATGATAATATAAAGCATAGTGTTATATACAGCCACAGACAAATTATACAATACTCCTAATGTTGAAAACAAATGAATTTATTTTCAAAAATTGAGGGTCGCAACCACTAACTATGCCGCCGTTGATGTGCATCGATGAGCTTCCGATTTTATTGCCACTTTTTCCAATCGCTGTTAGTTTTAGAAGATCGCCGGGCATATAATCACAACAAGCAGAACGCACAATATATTTTCCACTCCATTGCGTAAAAAAACAATACGGGAAAAGCCCGCAGTTTGATGAGGACCAAAAGTACTTGCAAGTACCGGTCGTTAAAAGTGTGGAACGCTTATCAACTTTAACTTGAAATATCTTTCGGTAGGAAAGTTTGCATGCAAAATGTGATGAATTTACAATATATTTTGGTCTCGTCTGGCGATTTCAAGTGCTAACTCCATTTGTGTGGAAAAAGGTCATTATTTCCCTTTAACAAAATAAAAATGTTGGGTTCCAAAAAGAGAGATCTTGTCAAGACGAATCGAATAGCGTATTTCCCATCGAAATCGACCGAGTGGTTCTCGAGATCTCGGGGGGGGGGGGGGGGCAGAATCTGCCCCCGCAGGTTAACGTAATTCTGGCCGCCCGCAGGGAATAGGGTTTTAAATAATAGAACCACTGCTTGGATTGAGTCAAAAAATTTCACAGATTGCTTCAGGATTCTGCCCCCCCCCCCCCCCCCCCCCCCCAGAGATCTCGAGAACCACTCGGTCGATTTCGATGGGAAATACGCCATTCGATTCGTCTTGACAAGATCTCTCTTTTTGGAACCCAACATTTTTATATTGTTAAGAAAATCGGGGCAAAAAATCGGGGTCGGGGCAAAAAATACGAATATTTTGGGTGTTTTTTTGAAAGGTCATTGCGGCCATGTGGCTCTACCGATTTTCATGCCCCAAACGTTTTTGAGCTTGAAATGTACTGATCTTTAATGTATCAAAAGACACAGCAAAAACAAAAATCATAGGCGTATTCAGGGAATGTAAAATGGGGGGATTTTCTGAAAAAATATGTGCTGTTTGTGATGGTTTGGGACGAAATGAACATCACATGTGGGCATTATATGCTGTAATTTGTTAAATTTAATATATTGCGCATAGGCGGATCCAGGAAAAAACATGGGGGCACCATGCGCGTAACGCTTTTATCATCTTACTAATTTGAAGTTGGTCCTAATTTGAGGGTGGGTATCACCTCCCATTTTTTTCTCCTGACTGCGCCTCTGCCCCAAAAATATGTACAATCCCAGTATCTATGATGCACATTGCATTGACATTGTTCTGACACATTTATTGCACTGCAAACCACGAAGGAAGTATGCGTCGCAAAACCGCATTCGTAACACCCTCCCCAAAACAGGAGCCTGGAACCGCCTCTGCTGGACCGATTTTTGTAAAATTTTGACACAACACGCGCCATTCAATTTTGGGAAAAGTCATAAAGTTTCAGGACGCTAGGCCTAACGGTTTAGAAGCGGCAAGTGAAAAACCACCGGGAGGGGCAGAATCTGCCCCTCGCAGGGAATAGGGTTAAAGTCATCAAGGTCATATTATTTCAAGTCATTGTGCAGGTCAACATTTGTTGGTCTATATCACTGGAGACGGACAACGCAAGAGGGATTTGTCATATACCATTGGAATGGAAATGACATACTCTAGAAGAAGCTAATGTCAGTTTGTCAAAATTCATAATTACAAATTCATTCATAATTCAAACAAATCATTTTTGATTTCTTAAAAAATATCTAGTACCATTTAAATTGTAATTTTAAACCATACAGTTTTGAAGAATAGTCGCCTGTCTTTGAATCACAAAAATAAAATGGATGTGCTATTGCCCAAAAATATGTCATACTTTGATAACATGGCATATTATCAATTTTCACAATAACATGTAAAGGCAACCCAATTTGGCACATTTATGGACAACAAGACAAGCATGTTAATTTGTGTGATTCAAGGACAGTTGATTATTCTTAAAAACTGTATGGTGCTATACATTTGCAAAGTTCTAGGGGTATTTAAAAAAAAGTTCAATAAATAAAAAGATAAATGTTTGAATTGTTGTTGCTGAAAAACTGACACCAGCACCTTGTAAAATAGGTCATTTCCATTCCAATGATATATGACAAATACATATTGCGTTGTAAATTTCCAGGAATATAGGCTGACAATAGTTGGTCTACACGATGACCTTGAAATGAAATGCCTGAGGCAATATCTCCAGAAGAACTGCTTGGATTGAGTCAAAACTTTCACAGATTGTTTCAGCGCCCTAGGTTATGCTGTATTCACATTTGTCAACATTCAGTGTCTTGTAGAATACAAAATTGTCGTTTTGTTGTATTGCCGCTGACCAGATCCCTGTGTATCCGTCCCATTTGGGGCAGGGTTTGGGCTGCCCCAAATATTTTGTTGATGTTCCTGCCAAATTTTGCATAGGGAAAATACCGTTCATGAATTTCCAAAACCTCCAACTTTGAATAAGATAATAATTGTATTTAATTCTTAAATTTAGATCACATCATTTTAATACCATAACGAAACTGTTGCTACAAAATCAAAAGGTCATTATTTCCTTTTAACCCTATTAGTGGCAGGCTCCTGGCTACTACTATAATTAGTGGCCGGGGGTGGATTCTGCCCCCCCCCCTGGAGATCTCAAGATCTACCCGGCTGATTTCCAAAAATCAAACTGCGTTTGATCAACATGATCTACATTTCTATAAATAAATACAAACTGATAGGGGCAGCAGGGGGGCAAAAATGAAAAAAAAATATTAGAGGTATTAGTGATCCAACGCAGCTGTCATGTTTATCAACCAATTTCAACGCAACAAATGGGGATCAATAAAGATTGAATTGGGGATTGATATCTGATGGTGACTTTTGAAAATTCAAAAACGATAGACGTTTTCAGGTCACTAAATTTTGAGGGTAAAATAAATGCCTTATAAAACCATCTTTTTCTCTACTTTTTTGACAAATGAAATGGTGCGCTATTGTGACATCGGACACAAGTTATAAAGCATATTTACATCCATAGGCGGTGCCAGGTTAGTGAAAAAGGGAGGCAAAATATATAAAAAATAACTTCTTGTAAACCTCCCGTTTTCAACTTCCTGAAAACTTCTCTGCTGTGCAATATTTATTATAGTTCACTAAAATATACTATTTTGCACTTGTTTCAATCACTGTAAACCTATCTAACTCCTTTAAACTTCAGGCAGTTAGGAAGAAGCTGTGAAGATTGTATCTCCATATCCCAGTATGCAAAATTTGGCAGGAACATCAACAAAATATTTGGGGCAGCCCAAACCCTGCCCCAAATGGGACAGCAAGCTGCCCTAGAGGCAGGATTTTTCCTTTTTTCCAGAGGAGGAAATTTTGGTCCTTGGTCAGTAAATAAATACTGTTTGTTGACCGGGGGAGGGGGGGGGGGGGGGGGGGGTGCGGTCGGTTGTAATCACAATCACGTTTTATCTAGTGTGAATCAGTAAATAATTACTTCTTCCCCAAAAAGTCAGAAGCTGCCCCTACGTTTACAATTCTGCCTCATTTTTTTTAAAAGCTGCCCCCAAATTTCCAAACCTGCCCCAAAATTTGCAAAAGCTGACCCAATTTTTATGTTGATGTCAACCCTGCCCGACAAGATCTTGTTGAAACTTGCCTCGTTTTGCATACTGGTACGTATCATCGCTAAATGTCACATAAATAATCCTCCCAAAACTAGGCCCTGGAACCACCTCTGTTCAGGTTAGGAACTCAAAATTTTGACTCCATATGCAGAATTTAATTCTAGGAAAAGTCCCAAAATGTCATGGGTCTGCTCTTAGCTGTTCATGAGATATCTATGAAAAACCTGAGGGGTGGGCAGAATCTCCCCCCCCCCCTGCCACTAATAAGGTTAACAGTTCAATTGCTCCAACACCACTTAACAGGAAAATTTATTTGGACATAGAACTCAAAGCATTATCATTTGATAACAAGCTTAACTATCATTAATATTGACATAACATACCCACAATGTAGCCGGTAGACCCTTCAGATGAAGCCGGCACGGCGCAATGGCTTTCCAAAGGACTCCCATGACAAAAATAGTGTACCGATAACAGTTTTTTATGAAGCCAGGTAAAATCTTTTTTTAAAAAAATCCTATTTTTTCCTACATAAAACACCGACACACGACACACAGAGAGCCACCGTCAAGAACAAGGCCGTATAAGTAAGGTAGAGCCGTCCAGGCATTTTAGTGTACCATTTTCCCAATACTAGCGTGACGTCACTGGATACCTGTCGTTTCCGACTCGGCCGCCGCCGCCGCCGCCCCCACCAAAAACGATTGGCAGCACTCGGGCGTTTGGGCGTTAAAAACCTACTACACCATAGGGTTCCCATGTTAAATCGATGATTTTCAGACGAAATTAGCTCGTAACCTATGGAACATATTTTTAACCCGACTTCTGGAACAGATAGCTTCAAGCCTTAGCTACAACGTTCTATTGATCATTTGTCGATATTCCGGACGTAAAGGGGATACATAGGCTTGAGGGTTGGGGGTTAAAAAAATGTCACACGACCGCTGACCACTTCCAAATGATACTACAGTACTGAAATATACACTACTTAGACTACTACTTCGTATTATAATTTAATATGACCGCTTCCAAATGCTACTACATGTACTGCAAATACACTACTTTCACTACTACTTCGTATATTTGCTGGCGTTTAATTCAATAGATAAAAATATAATCTATGGAAATACAAGTTATTGATACCAAAGAATACCTTTAATTTATAATAGACAAAATATTTACTAAACAAATTATATCTTGTCTAATTCATTTGGGCGTTACATTCCTTACTGTCCTATCTGTTGTTCTATTACCCTGGCCGCCGCAGGCGTATATTTTTTTGGTAGACAAAGAAGCAGGCACGTAGCCAGGATTTCGTGCAGGGGGGAAGGGGGGGGGCGGCTCCTCGAAAGGGCCCCTTCCCGAGTGTTGAAAGGCACCCCTTAAAAACGGAGGAAAAGGCACGTTACAAGGATGGAAAATGCAGTATGACAGGTATGGTATGGTATGGGCCATGCATGTGTATATTCCCCTGTGCCATACCAACTTTTAGAAGCTGGAGTTAGCAAACTGCCACATCAACTTTGGAACCAGCGACACCAATTTGGAATCAGCTATACCAACTTGGAATATTTTTTAAAGCTCAAGACTTGAAACACTTAAACAAATTGCGCCGCGGAGCGGCGCGAAAGCTTTGAGTCTTATGCCCTGGATATGCTTTCTCATCAATGCGTCGCATTGCGTATGGTGCGGAGCTCTAAAATTGCTATATTGTGCATTTCAAGGAAATAGTTCACCTTCAACATGGGATTTTGAACTGAAATAGCAGTTTTGTAGCCCGTGTCGAGAAATCCTTATCCGCAACTTTTCTTGGCTGAAAAGTCTCTCCAGCCGAAGATATTTGACTTTTTGGCGAAGGAATGCGGCGCATATATGATATACCGTACCGTCTGAGAGTGCCAGCACTGGTCTGAGCATGCGCAGACCAATAACGCACACCATAAAATTAATAATGTACGACCTTCTGTCCTGAATTGGCGCGATGTAGGACCATTTTTGAAAAGAAAAAAAGAAACTGTATTAAAAAATATAATAAAATCGTGTTCTGAAAATTTTCCGAAGGTGAACTATTTCCTTTAAAGGAAATAGTTCACCTTCAACATGGGATTTTGAACTGAAATAGCAGTTTTGTAGCCCGTGTTGAGAAATCCTTATCTGCAACTTTTCTTGGCTGACAAGACTCTCCAGCCGAAGATATTTGACTTTTTGGCGAAGGAATGCGGCGCATATATGATATACCGTACCGTCTGAGAGTGCCAGCACTGGTCTGAGCATGCGCAGACCAATAACGCACACCATAACATTAATAATTTACGACCTTCTGTCCTGAATTGGCGCGATGTAGGACCATTTTTGAAAAGAAAAAAAGAAACTATTAAAAAATATAATAAAATCGTGTTCTGAAGAAAATTCCGAAGGTGAACTATTTATTTCCTTTAAAGGGACTGTCCCACCTTTGTGAAAGTTGTCAAATCACACTTAATTGCATGTCTACATGTCAGGCGAGGTCAGCTGAACATGTTCGTATACTTTTTTTCTGAGAGAAAAAATTATCTTAAAAGATGTTCAACTTTTAGTTTTAAGCGGAAAGTTGGGTTGGTGACGTCATATGATTTTAATAATTGGGAAATCCTTTGTGCTGCCAAATTTATGGCACAATTTTTTGTAGACATCTATTGCGCAGAAAAAGCGAACCACCCGGTGTCTAGATTGGATTAGATTGCGAACCACCCGGGGATCGAGAAATGAAAGACGGAAATATTCCAAGGCTGACCTTAAAACAAGTCGACTATCATTACCAGTTGGGTAAAGAGACGATGCTGTCGGTTTAGAGCATTGACCTATATAGGTATAGACGAACTACTCCAGCCGTTGCGCCGCCCGGCAGCCGTTCCAGGTTGAAGCGACACTAGCGCCGCAGCGGAGAGCGCATGAGTTAGCGCGGCAATGCTTTTGCTATGGCAGAGGCGATATTTTACGATAATTACCGTGAACGTTCAGGCTGAATATTTGTATTCCATATTATTCATTAGGAATGTCTCTACGTCCTCAAACCTTTTCCAGTGCGCTACCTCGCGCGGTTTGTGAGTTACAGGCCGGCACATATCGCCCTTCCGCCATAGCAAAAACATTGCCGCGCTAACTCAATCCCTTCTCCGCTGCGGCGCTAGTGTCGCCTAGCGGGAACGGCTGCCGGGCGGAGTAGTCCGTCTATATACCTATATATGTCAGTGGTTTACAGTCACTATTCAAATATTATTTAGGCCTTATTTTTTACAGATGTCAAAATCAAACTCGAATATCTTTTTTATTAGATCATTGTGGTTGTTTTAACTGCTACCATTCTTAATTTAAATGCCAAGCCATCAAAATGGCTATTTCAACTCAAATATAATGTTAAGGTGGGATAGTCCCTTTAGAAGTGCGGGAAAAGGTCCTAAAGTGAAATACTTTCCCCAATTATATAGGAAAGTAGAAACATAACACATATATGCGCCGAGAAACGGGGTGATTTATTTCCTAACCCGCATATAATTCAATTTGTAGTTAAGGGAGTGTGCCTACTCACATCGCTTAGTTGGGGTTATTGACACTGGTCTATGGAACACAATTTTCTGAATTGAACCAATACTTCATTTCTCCAGATTCGCCCTAGTTGCTGAGATATTCAAAGACTCCAGGAATTTGCTTGGGAGCAAAAAGTTATCGGGTAGACTCCAGAGGGCTTCCGCTACTAGAAGCACTGCAACTATCGATTAAACTGCTAGCATATTGTTAGCGCCGGCCAATAGCAATTCAACAAAACAGCTCGTGCACGCTGATAGCAGCAGCCGAACAGAAACTGGACGGCCATCATGTTTTTCGATGATGGCCATTTCGATGATGGCCGATGGCCATTTTTTGAAGAAGATATCAATTTAGAGCTACGAAACTTGCACATAATAAAGTTCACAGTGGCAAGAACGTACTGTGCAAAACTCGTCTTTCTCTCTTGCATGATGTGACCGTAATTGTATTGTCTTATGTGCGCCGTTTTACATAACTTCACCATAGTGGCGATCGTTTTATAGATATCGAAACAAATATAAACAAAAAACAATATAAGTGAAAATTCAACTAAAGGGACTCCAGATGTGAATTTCATCATATACAACAATCAAACCAACAGCTACTTACCGTATGAAAAATATTTTTGACATTCCAAAACAGTAGGCACACTCCCTTTAAATTGCGCCGCGGAGCGGCGCGAAATTTTTAGTTGTATGTAAAATAGTAAAAATTTGGACAACTGTATTCTTACTATTCAAAGGCCCAATGTCCCTTCAGATCGTTTAAGGGCCCTCTGACCTTTTCAACGCCCTTCCGACCCAGCAACGTCAGCAACGTAGCAGGCAAAAAGAAGTGGGCCGAGAATGCTGCCTTCCGGGACACCGGATTTCACTGGAACCCATTCGGAGTGTTTCCCGTTGAGAACCACTCGCTGGGAGCGGCAGCTAAGATATGACTCAATCCAGCTATATGCATGACCCGTGATGTTGAAAGAGTGTCGGAGCTTGAACAGTAATAGTTTGTGATTGACACTGGTGAAGGCGGATGAGTAGTCGGTGTAGATAGCGTCAGTCTGATGTCCTTTCGAGATTGAAGTCCAGCAATGGTCTAAGAAGCAGGCGAGGTTTGAGATGCAGGAACGGTTGGGAAGGAAGCCGTGTTGGTGTGGAGGTACGGCCGGGAGACATGCGTGCAAGAGGCTCTCGCTGACAATTTTTTCAAGGATTTTGGAGCAGATCGGAAGGAGTGAGACAGGTCGGTAGTTTTCGGGAAGCTTTCTGGAACCCTTCTAAATGTCATAAGTGTAGCAGCCGGTATTGTTAGCACCCGGTACAGTCTCATATATGTTCATTGTTCTAGCTCCGCCTTATAGCATCTTTTTGAAAACACCTAATTCACTGGCTCTGATTCCAACCGCTTTAGAAACCACCCTACTCGTGCGCCTATAGTATCATTCTAATTCACAGACCAGATATCACTTTAATGATTTTGTCGCTGCACTCTGCCGCCACGCAGATGTGTTATTTCAACAAGTGGCCGTGCGCCGGCCCGGCTAGTGACGCATGGCCTGTCATCGAGCCCTCGCTTTTGGTGTTGGGACAGGGTGACCAAATGTCAAGTGTCTGTCTGGGGTAGGGATGCGATATAAGCCAGGGAGTGTTGCAGTGCCGCGCAACGGTTCCGGGTGGGCGTACCCGGTTGGGCGAATCCCACACGGTGAACACGTGACCAGCGCGTGACCAGGCGAGGCAGAGCGCGTATCACGTGCCAGAGGTCGGCTCATACCAGTGTATACTGGTTATGCGTTGCCCTTTGGACCGTGTATAAAAGCGGCTGCCTCGGGGTCAATCGAGAGGTGCGCGCAGTCGGGAAGCGACCCTCGAGCCGATAACATCTTGCTGCTCTGTTGACTCTTGCTCTACTCTCTGTTGGCACTCAGTAACCGGGTAAAGTAACGCCGTCTGTGTGTTGTGTTTGGTGACTGACTGCAAATATCATCTCTGCCGCCGAAGCACTCTGTCTTTACAACCAGACCGGAGGGAAGAGCAGACGTCACACACATCATCACGTCACAACAGATCTGGCCGTTACATTCGTGCCGTGACCCGTATGCTTCAAGGTCATCCCAGGTCATCAATCGCCTCAGATGACTGAAGAAGCCCGCCAGGAGAGTACCAAGAAGACCATCATCCAGTTTCAACTCCCGACTCTACCAGACCAAGACATCAGCACCACTGCTCGGCCCCGCCTGGGTCATCAAGGCAAGAACGGGCAGTGCGAGTGCTGGGACAAGTTCATCCCAGTACTACACCTACTAGAGTCACCTGAGATCATCCGCTATACTGTCTGCCCCTACCATCGAGCTTATTTCACCCGCCGCCTCCGTCTCCACATCGATCACAGCTGTAGCTGTCATTACGATCCAGACCCGAGCCGTTGTTCGGACTGCGGCTATTGCCACAGCTGTGGCTGTGACCTCGTGACGACCTCTACAGACGAATTTCATCGGTGCAGCTGTTTTCTCTGCTTAGCCCGCTGCTGCAAGTTCGGGCCAACGCCAGGTGCCATCCTGGGAGCGCAGAGGGAGCACACATACCTCTCCGCCCGGCAGGCCGCTGTCCGCTGCCCGATTGGCTCGCCACCCAACCAAGTTGGCCGTCCAGCTCCGCTGCCTACGCCACTGGAAGTCTACAAAGCCTGCAATAAGCCACTCGCCACCAAGTTCGCCAACAGCCAGATATTCACGGAGCCCAACACTTCAATCTCAATCAACAAGCGCCGTCCTTCAGCCGACGGCAAGACCCTGACCGAAGAGGAACTACCTCTTCGTTGCAACGGGGTGTGGCCTCCCAGGTCAGTGCCAAAATACGCACCTGACGGCACCTACACGCGGCCGCCGCCATCGTCACCAGCATCGCCAGTGCAGCCAGTAGCTGCAAGGTCAGAGCCACCACCTCTCTGCTTCTGTGACCGGCCCAGTGACGTCCCCTGCCCATCTGAAAACGTACCAAGCTGGAGCCCAGCTCCCACTCCCAAGCCGACGCCGACGCCAACGAAGCCCGCAAGAGCCGCAGCCCAGACGAACGAGGACGACTGGTGACTGAAACGTCTCCTCACCGAACAGGCCAGCCCGAAGCAGGTAAGTGCCTCACACCTATTTTATCAAAGTCAGATATAGCCAATTTTAAAAGTCAATTTAACGCAAACGCTAGCGCCATGGATCCAAATGTGCTCATAGATATCGCTCAGTCAGTTCGTAGTCTTGGAAACCGATTCACTGTATCACAAACACTCATGGCCAAGAAAACCACTTTTGATGGATCAAATGCCGATGCCTTTGCCAAATGGTTGCTGGACATGGACGACATTTACGCATCTGTTTCAAACGACGAATCCCAAACCCTGTGGGCCGCCTCTCAACTCCTTAAGGGATCAGCCCTTAACTTCTTTCGAGACACCCGACCAAACCTGACAAACTGGCCTCAACTCAAAGCCGCCGTGACCACCCGCTACGGCCACCTCAATCCTGCTGCCTACTCAAAACAAAAGCTCCGAAACGCCCTTCAGCATGTAAATGAATCCGTCTCCGATTTTGCTGAGCGAATCCGACTCCTGTCCTACCAAGCATACGACCAGGAACGACTGAGGGAGAAAGAGGTGACTGAGACGGTGACCAACGCTTTTATCAATGGACTTAGAAACCGCCGCCTTCAGGAGAGCATTGCCAGAAAAATGCCCGCCTCCCTGACTGACGCCTACAACCATGCCATGCACGAACAGCAGATGAAGGACCATTTAGCCTTGTACCACGACAATACCTCCGCCCCCGAACCCATGGACTGCAATGCAATAGACAAAATGGACTCTGTTGAAAAACGACTAGACACTGTGACCGAAACGCTGGCAAATATTTGTCAGGTTCTCACCACACAGCATCAACCTCAGCCGCTTCCACAACCGCAACCTCCGCCATTTCAGGTCCAACCGCAGGCCAACCAACAGTACCAGCATAACCGCCCTCCTCCACAGCAGTACCAGCGCCAGCCGTATCAACAGTACCAGCGCCAGCCGTATCAGCAGCACCAGCAAGGTCGCACACCCCCACCGCATTTTCGGCAGCAGAGCCGTCAGGGCTACAACCCGCCGCGTCACCCCGTCCCAAACAGACCTCCAATGGGCGCTGACAGAGTTAATCCACAGGATTATCGCTGGACCTCGGACCACCGGCCCATCTGTCACTACTGCGGTATACCTGGGCACGTACAACGGGCATGTCGTAAGCGAGCGGCTGCCGAGAGCACGGCAGCGCCACAGACGCCTCACACCCTGCATCGGCAGCAGGAAAACTAGTAGAGCCTCACCCGGGAGAGGAGAAAGCGCAGTCAGTTTTCGTCCTACAGGTAAGTGAAAATTGCCCCTACATTGACATTCACATTGGCACACATCAATTCAGAACACTCCTCGACACCGGTGCACAACTCTCTCTAGTTAGCGAAGAATTTCTCAAACTGTGTGACCCCCAATTGGTAAAATCAACTTCAAATTCGACTAACATTACCCTCCGTTCGGCCACTGGTCATTCCCTAGAAGTATCCAAAGTAGTCAGAATCCGCATTACCCTTGGAAAAATCAGAATGTATCACGATTTTGTTGTAGTGAAAGATTTCAAGCATGACATGATTTTGGGGGTTGACTTTCTCAAAACCCGCAAGGCTATATTGGACTTTGACTCTCAAACCCTGATCATTGGCAACTCAGTGTACCCATTAAAAGCAAAGTCAGGTCAGGAAAAGACAGAAATCAACCTTGTGAGACTTGCGGAGGACGTAGACGTCTTCCCACGTTCGGACGTTCAAATCAAATGCTTCATTTCCAAGAAGAAGCCGGCAGGAGAAAATTTTGTTGTCTCACAGCTCCCCTCATCCCCATGTTTTGAAGACGAACCAGGCGTTTTGCTGCCAAATGCGCTGGTCAAACTGTCCAAAAACAGGCATATCCCTTGGGCCATTGTTAACGAAACTGGTAGATATATCCGGCTCAAGAAAGGCCAAGTTTTGGGCACAGCAACCAAATATAGAGAGGAGGAACAAAAACCAAACATTTCATCTGTTACGACAGACGGGACAAAACAAGAAATCAGTCCTTCAGACGTGCTGTCAACTTTCAAATTAGATCATGTGTCTGACGATCATCGCGAAGCATTGATCAAACTTTTAGAGAACAACTTGGATATTTTTGTGCAGAAAGACGAGGAGCTTACCACAACAAATATCACAGAAATGAGAATCAATACGCAAGACCATCCCCCGTCATATCAGGCCCCAAGACGCCCCCCTTTAGCATACCGTCACATTTTAGAGGAGCAGATGCAGGACATGCTCAAGGCTAAAGTGATTAGGCGCAGCAATTCCCCCTGGATGTCCCCGATACTTTTGGTCCCAAAGAAAGATGGCTCTATGAGACTTTGTGTAGACTTTCGAAAATTAAACGCTATCACAATCCGTCCTGCTGCCAGCATTCCATCAGCAGAAGACATATTTTACTCGCTAGGCAAATCAAAGTTTCGAACCAGTTTGGATCTAAAACAAGGATTTTGGCAAATCCCCATCAGAGAAGAAGACAAAGAAAAGACCGCTTTTGGAACAGACGCAGGGGTTTGGGAATACAACTGTATGGCTTTTGGTCTGGCGGGAGCCCCAGCGGTTTTCCAAAATTGCATAAATGCCGTTTTGGGCGATATCCGACATTTTGCCCTAGCATTTGTAGATGACATTATCGTGTTCAGTGAGACTTTTGACGACCATATCAGGCACCTCGGAGAAGTGCTAGATCGCTTACGCAAAGCAAACCTGAAACTCAAAATTTCGAAGTGTGAATTTATCAGAAAAGAGCTTAATTACCTTGGGCACATTATCTCTGACAAAGGAATCTCGGTTGACACTGAAAAAGTCTCCGTGATAGAAAATCTCAAGCCGCCAGAAAATATCCGCGAAGTTCGCAGTTTTCTCGGCATGACTTCTTACTACAGGAAGTACGTTCCAAATTTCAGCAAAATTGCAAAGTCCCTCACAGCCCTCACCCGAAAAAATGCCCGTTTTAAATGGACTGATGAGGCACAAACCGCATTCGAGTACCTCAAGCAGTCACTGCTGCAGGCGCCCATTTTGGCATTTCCAGATATTTCCAAACCGTTCAAACTATATACAGATGCCTCTCAATACGCGATGGGTGCAGTATTGATGCAAGAGCACGAAGGTCATGACCGAGTCATTCAGTATGTCTCTCATCAATTCTCGGAACAAAAACAGAAGTGGCCTACTATCGAGCGCGAGGCGTTCGCGATTGTTTATAGTCTCGGGAAGCTGAGGCCGATTCTGATCGGCACTGACGTCACTGTTTATACAGACCACAAACCGCTGAAGCATTTGTTCACAAGTGAGATGAAAAATCCGCGTATACAGAGATGGGCCATCATTTTGGGAGAATATGCTTGCAAAATAGAGTACATATCAGGCCCCAAAAATGTTGCCGCAGATATGCTATCTAGACTTCACAATACTCCATTTGCTGGAAATTTACATGATAACGAGCATTTAGACTGGCAAGGTGAAATGACAGATGTCAATGTAGTACAGAAAACTCAAATCAATGTTGTTGACAACGCTGTCACCATGTCTGACGAAGAACCAGTAGAAAAAGAAAACAAACCACTAGACTATCACGATTTTGATGAACAAACTCTAAAACAGGCACAACGGGAAGATGATGACACTCAAGTCATCATTACTGAATTGCAGAAGGATACACCCGATCCACAAATAGCGTCAACATATTGTTCAGAAAATGGTCTTTTGCATCATTTAGAACGAGGTACCAAAACCAGACCCCATACCCGCATGCAACTTGTCGTCCCACCAATGTATAGAAAGATAGTATTAGAAGGAGCACATGACGGTTATTTAGGAGGTCATTTAGGAATTGAAAAGACAACAGACAAGATTTCCAAGTCATATTATTGGTCAACCCTTCTAAAAGATGTGATGCAGTATGTTCAGTCGTGTGAGACATGTCAGCGCAAAAAGTTAGCCAAAGAGAGAAGACCAATGCAAGATATGCCAATGCCTTCAGCACCAATGGAAATTGTTGGCATTGATACATGTGGTCCATTCCCCGTTTCCGATGCAGGAAACAAGTATGTGTGTACTATTGTTGATCATTTTAGTGGATGGCCAGAAGCATATGCCATTCCAGACAAATCTGCTAACACGATCGCTCAGCTTCTTCTGAATGAATTCATTCCCCGTCATGGCTGCCCAAGACTAGTTATTAGTGATCAAGGTACCGAATATTGCAATGCATTATTGAACGTTGTTCACAAGGAATTGGGAATTTCACGAATCCGCACTTCAAGTTATCACCCTCAGTCACACGGGAAAACTGAACGCTTCCACCGTTGCATGAATGAGATGATTCAAAAACAAATTAGTGAAGATCAAACAAAATGGGAGGAAATCCTACAGCCTTGTTTAGGAGCATATCGGATGAGTAAGAATGAGTCGACAAAGTATTCTCCATACTTTGTGATGTATGGCCGAGATCCCGTGTTGCCAGTTGATACCCTACTCCAGCCCCGTCACCGCTACACTGGAGAGGAGTATGTGCCCGCGATGTTCGAACACCTACACAACGCTTACACACAGGTAGCAAACAACATGCAACAAGCAAGGGAACACAACAAGTCGCTCATTTCGAACACCGCTATTCCATCCAATTTCAAACCGGGAGACCTGGTATTCTATTTCGATCCTTCTGTACAACCAGGAAACTCCACAAAACTGACACTTTACTGGAAGAACTACTTCCGTGTCGTATCTAAATTGGGAAAGGAAAACTACTGCATCAAAAACATGCACACGGGCAAAACGAAAATAGTTCATTCAGAAAATCTTCGCCATCGGGACGCAAATGACGTGTGGGACAGGTCCTACAATTCGATCCGCCAGCCTGTCCAGGTGAGTAAAATGCCGGAAGAACAGCCCGTCCGTCAACAGCCGCTTCGCGCTGCCCGTCTGCCCTTCAGTGACCAAGATTGGTACCAGGGATTCACGCAGCCGGTTCCCGCGACGCAGCTGACGAACAACTCACCACCCGTCTACTGTCCTGAGGAGCAGCCAGACGCTTGTGTAGAGCAGAAAGAAGAGGAAATAGAAGCCCGTCCGCTACGACCTTCAGCAGCAACCGCCAGTCCCGCAGTCTTCTCGCCATATTCACCGGAGTATGATGAGCTCGGCCAACTGACACCGCTGACACAGAGGCAGCCGAGGAATACGAGGTATTCGCTCAGGTCGCAGGGTCCAGTCATTGACCCTGTTGACACAGCTCCTTTAGAAGGTAGGAATACACGGTATTCGCTCAGGTCGCAAGGTCCAGTCGCTGGACTTGTTGACGCAAATGCTCCCTTTGGATGTCACAGGTACAACCCCAACAGACCAAGGTACGTACCAAAACGACAACGTGACATATCACAAGAGCGGACGAACGACGATGACAAAAGACCAAGGGTCCAGTATGACATGGACTGTTTGTCTACAGGGACAACAGACCCAAATATTGCTCCAACTCGGCAATCATTTGCAAAGGCAGATTCGGCTGATCTAGACGTTTCGCCCGATTGGCACCCAAAGGTCTTGAGTGTTTTGTTGTTTTGTGCAGAGCTTCTGTTTCCAAGCCTCGGCTAACGTGCGATTTCTACGTTGCAGGCGACGAAACATGGCTGCGATGATTGCACTCCTTGGCTGGCTCGCCGTGGTGGCCATGGTGCTCCACGCAGAACAAACCCCGACTGATCCAGGGCATCTCTTCATCCCTGTCGGTAAAATCTATCCTAGCTACAGTTCCTGGGCTATCACCATATCTACTAACATCGCCCCCTATCGCACGGAGACCCAACTATTGTCCCAGTCCCGTAAGGATCTCATATCCCTAGTAGCAGAATTACGATCACGCAAGTTTATTAACGTAACCGCTCAAACGGCCCGTACTTCATTCTGAAGCATTGTTGCTGCCCCAACCCCCGTAATTATTCCCTAGCACGATTCCGCCCAGTCCGTCCTCAGTTACCGCCCGACGAAAGCCCAGAGGAGCCAGCCATGGAAATGCAGGAATTGTCGCCCATGGCATCGCCGCCGCCGTACCGCCCTGTCGATCATGACGTTGGCCAAGTTTCGCAGTGCACAGCCAGCCCTGTGCAGCCGTCTGCCATGCGGCAGCAACCTGTCGGAGGGGACGCATCACCGCCACGAGGTGGTGCTCCACTCGCTACTCCGACATCCGTCGCGTCAGTACTAACGGGTACCAGACCGACATCTCTTGCTTTCTCCCCGGTGTGAGGCACACCCCTTCGGACCGGCCTGCGTCGTCACGAGCCGCCCAGCGCCGTGTCGCCCTGCTGTGGCCGCGCTGCCGAGCGCGCGCCCAGTGCTGTGTGAGACGTTCGGACCGGCCTGCGTCGTCAGTCATGAGACGCCCAGCGCCGTGTCGCCCTGCTGTGGACGCGCTGCCGAGCGCGTGCCCAGTGCTGACTGTGTGTTATCCTTGCCGGGTCAAGGATTGTTATGTTTACGGTGGGCTTTGGGTTTGTGTATATGTGCTGGGTAGCGGGGTAGTGCTCGCGTACGGCTTCACCGTTTATGTAGCATGGCGGGGGGTTGTAGCTTTAATTGGTATCATCGGTCCGCGCTGCGCCCGCGCGGTCCTGTTTATGGTCTTCCTTTGCCCTTCAGGCGACGGAAGCGAGCATTTTTTTTTCCCCAACCAAAAATGCTGCGTTATTAGGAGGGGAGGTATTGTAGCAGCCGGTATTGTTAGCACCCGGTACAGTCTCATATATGTTCATTGTTCTAGCTCCGCCTTATAGCATCTTTTTGAAAACACCTAATTCACTGGCTCTGATTCCAACCGCTTTAGAAACCACCCTACTCGTGCGCCTATAGTATCATTCTAATTCACAGACCAGATATCACTTTAATGATTTTGTCGCTGCACTCTGCCGCCACGCAGATGTGTTATTTCAACAAGTGGCCGTGCGCCGGCCCGGCTAGTGACGCATGGCCTGTCATCGAGCCCTCGCTTTTGGTGTTGGGACAGGGTGACCAAATGTCAAGTGTCTGTCTGGGGTAGGGATGCGATATAAGCCAGGGAGTGTTGCAGTGCCGCGCAACGGTTCCGGGTGGGCGTACCCGGTTGGGCGAATCCCACACGGTGAACACGTGACCAGCGCGTGACCAGGCGAGGCAGAGCGCGTATCACGTGCCAGAGGTCGGCTCATACCAGTGTATACTGGTTATGCGTTGCCCTTTGGACCGTGTATAAAAGCGGCTGCCTCGGGGTCAATCGAGAGGTGCGCGCAGTCGGGAAGCGACCCTCGAGCCGATAACATCTTGCTGCTCTGTTGACTCTTGCTCTACTCTCTGTTGGCACTCAGTAACCGGGTAAAGTAACGCCGTCTGTGTGTTGTGTTTGGTGACTGACTGCAAATATCATCTCTGCCGCCGAAGCACTCTGTCTTTACAACCAGACCGGAGGGAAGAGCAGACGTCACACACATCATCACGTCACAACAGATCTGGCCGTTACATAAGTATTATATAGTTTTGCCTTTATAGCAGTATCGTATACCTTTCTTTTTCCTCTTTTCCCTTTTGCATTATATTCTATGAAATATAATGGAAAACTTGAATTGGATAAATTTGGTAGCAGTTGTCTGTTTGGCGCGTCGTCGTTAAAATGACGCACTGACGGCAAGAAACATCTGCTGCATTTTGTTTATAAGTTTACCCCACGTCAACGTTACGGATGCGGTCAAACTTGTGTGCGGCCCTCTAGCTGTCCCCTCTGTCTTTGCCGACGAGGCGGCAATTGCGAGCAAGAGTTATGGCAAATGTCGTAGGTTACCGTGGTACGGTTGAAGCGGGCGGTGTAGCCTACACTTGTGGGCTTCTTCAATAAAAAACATCAGGCGTCAGGTATTTTATAAGACGACAGGCGGGTTCACAAAGGCATACGGTTCATAGTGGGAAACGGGGGGGGGGGGCATGACCCCCACTTTTCTTTATAATTTGTGTTTGTATGTTGACCCTCGCCCGTGCAGCGTCCGATCAGTGCGTACCTGTGCAGGGGCGGGGGTTGCTACCCCCCCCCCCCCCTAGCGTTTCGCCCCTAATTGGGCTAGAGTTTCGATTAAAAAAATGAGCGTGTTGCTTGCCACGAGAGGAAGCCATTTATACCAGCTTTTCAGGTCCTAGGTCATTAGGTGACCTCTGAGGTCATGTCAATGACCGAAAATTCACCAAATTGTAAATGCGTATAAATTGAATTTAATCGAGCTAGAATCGGGAATGAGCATATAATTGTGCTAAATGGGTGCCAAGTTTGAAATTAGCGTCACAAAATGTCCTAGAAACTGACAAATTTCACAAAATTCATGTCCGGTCATGTCAGGTCATTTGAGGCCAGTGACCTCGGTTGACCTGTTGGGGCACATGACCCCACTGGAGCATATAATTATGTAAAATGGATCCCATATTTTAAATCAGCGTCACAAAATGTCCTAGAAACTGCCAGAAGCCCAAAAAAGTAATATGAGGTCATTGGAGGTCAGTGACCTCGGTTAACCTCTGAAAATGTCATTTGAGGTCACAATCTCAATGGAAACCACAACTGTCACCTGGAAAAACTTGTGCATATGCTTCTTGAACAACAAACACTATGACACTGCCTGCACAAGTTACACGGATCAATAATACGGGACGCCAGTTGCGCCTGACATGACCTTGACAAACAGGTCAAAGGTCACGGGTCATGTGACCTACAACTTAACAATGTCCAAATATGTGTCAAATTTTTCACAAGTAGGGTACTGAAAGTGTCATCGCAATCGGTTGATATTTACGCGAGTTATTCCCGAAAAACCGAAGGGGTGGCATCACCCCCTCCCCCCCCCCCCTCCCCTGCACTGGCGAAGGTTAAGCCCGCGCCGTGCCTGGACGTTTAGACGCCCAGGTTTTCGAGGAAAGCGAAAGAAAAAAACGCCTGAGTACAGCGCTGCCGTTTTTAACACAGCTGTTTGGGCATCAATTACTCACATTGTATGAAATTCTTGACCACTGATTATCTCAGGTCAGGTCACCAGGCCAGGTCACGTGACCCCACCTTCAAAAGAAGTTTACGGTCATACCACTGACACAGTGTTTGGCCGATCGGTTTCTAAATTACAGGATTTCATAAGGTCATAGGCACCTACAATTAAAATATCTAAGATTGTGTATATACGTGACCTAAGGTCGTGTTAATTTCGTGTCCTCCCCATTATAAGTCAATAGGGAAATATTTAAATGCTTCCTATTCCGAGGATATGCATGATATCAGTCCAATTCCTTCTGGATCATGTTATCATAGGCTATCCTTGATGATCCAGGTGCAATGTTTGTTCAGTGACTCCTACAGGTTCAGCCAAGGTCATCCTAGGTCACCAACACTTTGTCAATACCTCTCAATAGAATGAAGATAAATAAATGAACCCGGCATCAATGTGGTTGTCTCGTCGAGACACGTCTCCCAATATGCAACCTGACCTACTTGGGTCACCACTTGACCTTGACCGGAGGTCAAATTTATAAGTTCACCCACACTGCCCATCATGGATGTGATTCGAAGCGCTTTGACGAGACAAACACGATGCCGTCAACATCATTGCCTTAACTTGATTAGGTAAAAAGTTATTTGCGAACAACTTTTGCCAAAAAATAGCTCTTTTGACTTTTGATGACCTCTGGAGCCTAAACTATTGACCTGACCTAAACTTTTGTGACACTTAAGTGATGACATATTTCAAGAGCTTTCGATCTTCCCCCCGTTTGCTCCTAGCATAGTTCCCGAGATATTTGGAGGTTTCTGGAGCGATGTCCTAAAACTGGAAAATCTGACATTTGATGACCTCGGGTGACCTCACTATTTACCTGAACCCAAAAATGCCCGAAATAATTTCCCAGTGAATTTTGGGGATTTTTCGAACAGTGTTTTCGGCCTTTGTCTACGTCTTATAGGAGTCGAGTTCGTGGGGGGGGGGGCGTTCAAATACCCCCCCCCCCCCCCTGCACGGCGAAAGTGGCGCCGAGCACCAGCACGGCGCGGGTTAACCCGCGCACTGCAGGGGCTTTGCGCCGAACACGAACTGCAAGGGGGTTGATTCCCCCGTGAGATCTCGAAAAATACGCTACGTAACGACAAGCAGAAAACGGCATTTGATAGCTTGATACAAGTTCTATCGAAAGTATTCCAGTATTGTTTTAGGTCAGGTCAAAATTTAGGTCACCAGAGGTCATCAAAGGTCAAATTTTTCAGTTTTTCCTGTTTTAGGACATCGCTCCAGAAATTCCCATATATCTCGGACACTATGCTAGTTAGAAACAAACAGAAAAAAGAAAACTCCAGCCAGTGAAATCTTGAATCGGTAAGGTGTCCTCAACATTGATCTAAGGCCAATATTTGAGGCTCCAGAGGTAATTTTTTTTTTGCAAAATCTTTTTCGCTATTAACTGTTTACTTAATAACAATAACGAAACACTGTTTACGCCATTGTGTTTATCTGGTCAAGGCGTTTATACTTATATACACGGTGACTTTGTTAAGTAAACTTAAAAATTTGACTTCAGGTCAAGGTCAAGTGGTGACACAAGTAGGGCATGTTGCATATGGGAAGACATGTATCGATGAGACAAACACATTGTTGTCTGTGTTGCTTCTCTATCTTCATTATGTCGGGAGTTATTGACAAAAAGGTGATGGTTACCTCGCATGACCTCAATTTATTTATTTATTTATTTATCGTACATCGTGGGATTATCCCCTCTAATGGACCGAGATCCGGGGGCTATTCCTAATCCCGAGTCAAGAAACGTAGGGTGTGTAAAAACAGTGGATAAAATAGCATTCACACGTACATATTCCCAGTCAGGTACATATACAATATATTCGTCGCTCTACTCCTTCGTGGGTAGCAGGCGCTTCTTCAGCGTACGCTTGAATGACGCCACTGATACGGTCGCAAGTTCAGGTGGCAGCTGATTGTAAAGCTTGGTCGCGCGATACAAACTGACGCTTGCCCGCAGCAGAGCCGGTGATGCGAGGCAGACTGAGCAGATGGTCTTGCCTAGTACTGCGCACACGATCAGCACGCTCTCGGTTCGTGTAAAACTGCTAAGCCAGATACTCTGGTTCACCGGTGACGCGGATCCGATGAAGTGAGGCCAAAGTCTGGGGATAAAATAAGTCCGCAGACGTGAGCCAGCCTAGCTCTTCCCTAGCAGCCGAGATGGGGTCGAACTTCATTTTTCCTGAGATTATGCGAGCGGCAAAGTTGATGATCTTTTGAACTGCTGCGAGATTTTTAGCCGAACCGTTTCCAATGATAGTGAGGCAGTACCGAGTGTGAGAAAAGACCAGTGCGGATACGATGACAGGCAGGATCTCAGGTGGAAGCTGGTGACGGAGCTGAGTTATTCCCGCCAAGATGCCCATGCATTTCTGGCTGACGAAGGTCACGTGGGAGTCCCAGTTGAGGCAGCGGTCGAACATCACCCCCAGATTCTTTGCCTCACTGCACAGAGTAAGCGCGACGTCGCGGAATTTAACAGTTAATGCCACTAAGGTGCGGAGATTTTGACGCGTTCCGATCGGGAGAAGTTCAAATTTAGTTTCGTTCACCTTCAGACCATTTGCACAGAAATAGTCATTCAGTGCGGCCAGGACTGATTCTAGACGGGCGATGAGACCGGGCAAGTCAGATTTAGGGCCAGAAACGAGAATTTGGGTGTCGTCGGCGTACTGAACAACAAATGCTCCAGCTGCGTGAAGGCTGAGGTCATTTGTGAAGATAGTGAAGAGCAGAGGCCCCAGTGAGGATCCCTGGAAGACCCCTAGGTCGATAGGTCGCGGGTCCGAGATCTGTTTGTTGTTGGCCGAATGGGTGAAACTCACGCTTTGAGATAATTTTCGAACCAGCTTGTCTCGATGTAGTGAAGCTGAAATTTGGATATAAATTTGGAGTGGCTGATGACGTAAAATCCCTTACTCAGATCAATCAGGCAAAGCATCGACATTTGGCTCTGATCCATGGCCGAGAGCGCACGGTCCGAGATGCTGAGAAGGGCGGTTTCCGTGGAGTGGCGCGGTCTGAATCCGTGCTGGGTTGGATGGAGTGTAGCGTTGGGGAATGACAGAGGGGTCATAGGGGTAGAGAGAGAGTGGGAGGGTATGATAGGGAACAAGGAGCTGGGCTGGGCTCCGCTCCACTCTGGCGTGTGGAGGGAGGGGTACGTTGTAGAGTGGGATAGCAGTGGGGGGATACATTGTAGGGAGAGGGGAATGGAGAAGAAGGTAGAAGGAGAGCGGGGGTTTAAAGAGAAAGGAGAAATGGGAGACGAAGAGTGCATCCCCTCCACCAGCTGTCATGGGAGCTGCTGCTCCCTCTGGCTGTACTGGGAACTGCTGATCCCTCTTGTCCTCTTCGTCAGCTCGACCTTCGGTGACCTGCCGTGACCTGCAGTGACCTGCAGTGACCTGCAGTGTTCTGCAGTGACCTGCAGTGACCTGTCATGACCTGCAGTGACTTGCAGTGACATGCAGTGACCTGCAGTGACATGCAGTGACCTGCAGTGACATGCAGCGACCTGCAGTGACCTGTCCGGTTCGTAGGTCTGCTAGAAGTGATGGGAGATGTAGAAACTGATGTAGAGATGTAGGTGTAGCATAGCGTAGATGTAGAGACAGATGTCTTGATGTAGGTATAGCGTAGCGTAGCAAGATCCCCTTCCGCGTACAAAACATCTGATGGTGGTAGATGCATTTAGTTTTTGAGAGGCTGGTCATCCTGGTCCATCATATAGGCTGGTTCACCGACATGCTATTTCACTGCTCGAGGACGGGAGGGGCAGTGTCTCGCCCATGAGGGTGAGGACGGTACAACGGGAAAAGGGGTAGGATTAGCGTCGGTTGTGACGCCATGGTGACCATTGCCAACTTTCGTGATTAGGTATCTCTTTACAATCGTAAGTCGGATCGCAAGCGAGGTCATCCGTCCAGTTACCCATCCCCTCTAACCCCTGCTCACCTCCAAAGCCAAAATCGCCCACTTTGTCTTACGCCCAGCGTCGCTAAGTTTTGCTTTCCTTCGAGTGATGATCCGTACGGCTGTCCAGGCAAAGTTCGGACTACTCCTACTGGGCCTTAACCTAAGATTTATCCGTCATCATCCGTACTGCCACTTTCCCAGCTACAGACATTCCGCTTTCATTCGCCCCATAATTATTGGTCCGTCCCCAAAAATTCCCTCCCAGTAGTGCCGGATGCCAGCTGGATGAGTGACTCCCAGGTAGGATAAATGTCCTCGTCAATACGAAATCCTATTAGCGCTCCGCTGAACGACAGCATTGCTGCGTGGGCCGCCCAGAATATATGCACTTAATGTAATCCGTCCAGTTCCTCCTTTAAAAGGGAGCGAGTTTATCCATAGGACTTATATGAAACACCGACTACGCTTTACTGCCCGTCTTATCCTCTCTGTCCGGGAGAGGCCCCTATACCTACTGTCCGGGCCTACGACCTGGGCTCCGCCGGACCTGGGTCCTCTATCCGGGCCTAACTTGGGCTCCGCCGGACCTCTGACCTCCATCCGGGCCACGACCTGGCTCCGCCGGACCAACTTTCTAAGTTAACATCGACCGGCATCGACGGCGGGCCACGCGGATGTCCTTGCCTATATACCGACTGCGGGCGCCCGGGAATTTCTTTAGGAGGTCTCCCCGTTTAACCGTGAGTGACTTCTGAGGCACGTCTGGCCTCCTCCTCCCTCTTATCCTTCCTCCCTCGCCCTCCTTTTTCTGCGCCAACCTATCATCCTCTGGGCATTTGGCACCCGCAGTCTCGGACTTACTACTTGTAACCTCCCTGTGATATGCGGCCTGCCGATATCACTCGGTCTGGGCATAATTTTCCACGAGCACTTCATTTGCATGTTTCGCCACGCTGATAGATTTTCGATACAAGGATCGGGCACACAAGCCGTCATGCCTCTCCTCCAAGCTCCGATACTATTTAATCTGTCCTGTCCTGTCCTGACCCACTGTTGCAGGGATCACACCTCCCTGTCCTGTCCTGTCCCACTGTTGCAGGGATCAAACCTCCCAGCACTGTCCTGACCCATTGTTGCAGGGATCAAACCTCCCAGCACTGTCCTGACCCAATGTTGCAGGGATCACACCTCCCTGGCCTGTCCTGATCCATTGTTGCAGGGATCACACCTCCCTGGCCTGTCCTGTCCCACTGTTGCAGGGTTCGTACCTCCCAGCACTGTCCTGACCCATTGTTGCAGGGATCAACCCTCCCAGCACTGTCCTGACCCATTGTTGCAGGGATCACACCTCCCTGGCCTGTCCTGACCACTGTTGCAGGAATGACACCTCCCTGTCCTGTCCATGTCCTTCTAGCTATCCTATTACGAAATCAATATCAGCGACGTTTCTCCAACTATGACTGAGTACTAACCGCTTTACCAGTTCTCTATCGGGGACGTAAATTATATGACCCTTATGTAATTTCCTACATGGGAAACGTTGTCCAAAAAGAATCGCAACCAGAGATAACGTGCATATATCACAAATGACACATTTAAATAAGCATCAGCTAGTAATCTCCTAAATATCACTTTTAAACTTCAATATAATCGGCAGTGCACCATCGTCAGAATATATTCAAATAATTTAACGCTGTTTGTAGTTGGCTAATAATAAGGCTTAAGTTACCACTTGGATTGTCAATATACAGGACATCTAACATTACAGTTGTACCATGACGTTAACAAAGGGAAGGCGTCGGCTGTAATGTCGTAAATCGCGAGCTGCTGGCTGAAGGTGTATTTTTAACAGACGGTTAGGAGACTCACAATATTAAGAAAGTTAATTTGACTGTTATACTTATCATCCCCTGACTCGCAAGTATACGTCTGTTGCAGGTTGCTGCACCCTTAGAACCTTTTACGGGCTGAACTAGTTATGGTTTGATCGATAATTCCAAAGAAGGTAATATAGACAGGGATTTAACGTTAACCACTCCGGATCAGCGGCACGAGTTCATCAGCGACAGAAACGAGGTCGCATTGACGGCTAAGGAATCGCATTTATCATACACCGTCCTTAAACAATCGTCGGTAGGAAGCGATGCTGGACCAATAGCTAATAGCGCATCGCCGATTTTACATATGTAATCTTAGACAGACAATCCCCTGGCGGTAACTTACCAGTCTCCGATTTGTGTTGTCCCGCTCAACATAGAGCACACCTCTAAGCGACAGAATGAACCGATACTTTATAACCAATCGATGCCGTCTCAGTGATATGGTCCTTACATTTGTTATCCTTACCTGCCAAGCTAGAATGACGAGTCTCTACCCAACCTCACTAATACTTTGTCTGGTAGTTGGGTTACCTGGCGTTTTAACCGTTCAGCGAAAGTTACCATTCCGTGATTTGAAATCGTCCACAACTCTGATACATAACGTTAAATTTACTGAAGCGGAAACGTACTTAATCATTAAACTCGGGCTTCTGGCTAAGTATTGCGAGCAAGACAAGAACGAATCAATCGAACCATTCAAACAACAATCGAAACATATCCTACTTATCTGCGGCTATACTGGCTTAATTCTTGCCTTACCTCCTGCTGTCGGGGAACCGCATCGCTGTGTACATTTCCTTCCTTCAACGACCCTCTCGACTCCATCATGTCTCCTTTCCCCCGTAAAATGTTACACAAATTTACAATGTTTATTTTAACTCAGCAACTAAACAAACGGTAGCGCAGTAAATAATCGTTTTTGGTACGTCCCAATCAATTTACATGTTCAACCAATGATTCATTTGAATCTCCGCCTAATATCACCAAAACCAGCACAGAACCGAATAATTGACTCGCTCAATCTCTAGTTTAAAATACTAACTAAAACCGCTCGTATTTACATGCGCCAATGCGCTAGGGCTTACGCCATGACCTGCAACGCAGCGTGCTGGATTCCAAAGTACTACGGTCGCCTGGCATCACACCTCTAGTACAGCATCGGCTACACATACATTTTTCCTGCCTTCCTAGGTAAAAAGTAGCGAGCCTGGACAGATGACCCAAATTACGTAAAATATCCCACTTAGTCCCTTATTGTTTAAATTTTTAAGTCACCGGACCTGGGCAGAATTTCGGGTAGGATCGGAGAGGATGAGCAGCTTCGTGACTTACTGTGATCTGCCGCCGTCGGCTCAGTTCTTGCCGTCTTCCTCTCTCTGCGGCTGTCAGCCCTGCCACGGCGGACGGCTGCCGCCGCCGCGCCGCGGGCAGCGCGCGTGCTGGGGTCCCGGTGTCGACTCTTCCGCTGCTGTCCGCTGCTGTCCGCTCCCCTTCCGCTGCTGTCCGCTCCTGTCCGCTGTCTTGTCTCCGCTGTCAGCCCTGCCACGGCGGACGGCTGCCGCCGCCGCGCCGCGGGCAGCGCGCGTGCTGGGGTCCCGTTGTCGACTGCCTCCGCTGCTGTCCGCTGCTGTCCGCTCCCCTTCCGCTGTCTGCTCCTCCCCGCTGTCTTGTCTCCGCTGTCAGCCCTGCCACGGCGGACGGCTGCCGCCGCCGCGCCGCGGGCAGCGCGCGTGCTGGGGTCCCGTTGTCGACTGCCCCGGCTCGTGTGTCCGCTGCTGTTCGCTCCCCTTCCGCTGCTGTCCGCTCCTGTCCGCTGTCTCGTCTCCGCTGTCAGCCCTGCCACGGCGGACGGCTGCCGCCGCCGCGCCGCGGGCAGCGCGCGTGCTGGGGTCCCGTTGTCGACTGCCCCGGCTCGTGTGTCCGCTGCTGTTCGCTCCCCTTCCGCTGCTGTCCGCTCCTGTCCGCTGTCTCGTCTCCGCTGTCAGCCCTGCCACGGCGGACGGCTGCCGCCGCCGCGCCGCGGGCAGCGCGCGTGCTGGGGTCCCGTTGTCGACTCTTCCGCTGCTGTCCGCTGCTGTCCGCTCCCCTTCCGCTGCTGTCCGCTCCTGTCCGCTGTCTTGTCTCCGCTGTCAGCCCTGCCACGGCGGACGGCTGCCGCCGCCGCGCCGCGGGCAGCGCGCGTGCTGGGGTCCCGTTGTCGACTGCCTCCGCTGCTGTCCGCTGCTGTCCGCTCCCCTTCCGCTGTCTGCTCCTCCCCGCTGTCTTGTCTCCGCTGTCAGCCCTGCCACGGCGGACGGCTGCCGCCGCCGCGCCGCGGGCAGCGCGCGTGCTGGGGTCCCGTTGTCGACTGCCTCCGCTGCTGTCCGCTGCTGTCCGCTCCCCTTCCCCTCTCTGTGCGACGTTGCCTCTTTTTATACTCCGACCCGGCGGTGTCTTGCTCTGGGTGTGGCACACCCCCGTCTTCTGATTGGCCGATTCTTGCCGTCGACAATTTTGCATTTCTAGTGTATAGAGCTTCTTCAAACTTCTTAATGACCTTTCTTACTTAATTTTGTTCATAATATAATTGCTTCAAGTAGTGCATATTTCTTCCACTTTCTTGTTTGCTTGCTACCTATGGCCACGCCCTTTGCTTTGTTACTGCCATGTGTCTGGTGTCTGGTGCAAATATCTTTATATAAGTTTGATAAGAGGACTACGGCATCTTTATATAACCAGATAATTTTGGTTTCTTGATAATGCATCTTGCTGATAAAATGGTATTCTTCAATAATCAATCAGGTAGTCTTTTCAGTCATTGCATTCCAATTATTACGTCGTAGTATCGTTTTTAGATGACTTTCTTTTCATCCCTTTATTTTTCCAGCATGAAATGTTCGCCTTCTTCAGTTTAACGAAACTCTTGACATGCTTAATTTTGTATCATTGCTTGGAGCTACGTTCAAGTTCAGTAATTTGTAGTGCTGCATTAACAATCGTTAAATATATATACATATATATATATATATATATATATATATATATATATATGCCGGCGTTGATCGTATTTCTAATTTTATCCTTACTTGCAATTAGCTCTTCGCCCTTGTGATAATATCAATTCTTCTTTTTAGACAATACTTCTGATTTTACGTCTTACTCCGCGTATATCGTACACGTCATTTGTTCCGTAATAATTGACTGCGATTTTCTATCACTTCGCATCAATAGTGTCGGTTTATCATCCGCATTTCTTCTCAACAACGATTCTTCCCTTACTTCAAACCCGTCTCTTTGTTGGCGTGCTACAGTTCTACACAGCTGTCCCTCTGCCTTTGGGCGGCCGCCCTGGCTGTGCTGACTCATAGGACATAGAGGGGAGGGGCGGGGTGATGTGGCAGCGCCGGTAGGGACGGTACTGGGGCCGGTACGCAAATGGGACTGGTACCGTAATGGGTGTACCTGAGGGGCGTACACCCGGCTAGCGTTGCTCCCCGCCGTCGTCTCGCTTACTCAGCTGTTCTGGCGATGGCTGTGATGACTGTAGTTACTAGACTTGCAGTCTCGGGCTTCGGACCCGAGTTTTTGCATGTCTGGGTTGGATGCGAGGAGAGGGGGCGTCTGCCGCCGGCCGGCTCGGAATGTTTTGTCAGAGGAGTCAGGCCCGGTGCATTGGAACATGCTGAGAAGATGTACCCCGCTACAGGAGTCAGAAGGTGATTAGTAGAGAGGAAACTGTGCAGTTGGGTCTGGACGAACTTTTCCACGATTTTGGAGATGACCGGAACTAGTGAAATGGGTCGGTAGTCGGACGGGTTCTCGGAGTCACCTGACTTGAAAACTGGATGGACGAGGGCATGTTTCCAGACAAGTGGGATTTCTTTTCGAGTGATACTTGCGTTGATGATATGCAAAAGAATGGAGCCGATGACGTTAAAAGCCAGTTTGAAAATACGCATGCGGAAACCATCAGGCCCACTCGCCGATGTGCTGCGCATAGTAAAAACAGTGTGGTGGAGCTGTATGAGTGTGATAGGCTGAAGGCGCAAGCCCCAACTCTGGGCAGACGGACTGGGACATCCGGTGCGTCACCCCGGCTAGCCACCTCGGCAGCCACTCTCGGGCCTACGTTAACAAAAAAACTCGTTCAGGGTCTCGGCGCTAACAGCAGGGGACACGCAGCAGGGGACATTGAGATCAAATGACCCCATAGGGGTCACTGAACAAAACTTACACTTGGGTCATCGAGAATATCCTATAATAACATGATCCAGAAGTAATTGGACTAATATCATGCATATCCTTGAAATAGGAAGCATTTGTATATTTCCCCATTGACTTATTATGGGAGGTTACGAAATTGACCCGAACTTAGGTCACCGATATCAAAATTCCGAGATAAACGAATTGTAAGTACTTATGCCCTCATGACATCCTGTAAGTTTCAAACTGATCGGTGAGAAACTCTCGCTTTGGCACAACTGCAAAAAAAATTGGAGGTTGAACTTGACCTGGTCTGGTGACCTGACCTGAGATGACCCGATATTATTTTTGTTTTCAAAGTGTGCGCAATTGATGTCCTAACAGGTGTGTCAAAACCCGGCGGCGCTGCGCGCCGCCGTTTTTTTTGCTATCTGCAAAAAACCTGAGATGGGGAGGGGGCGGACCCCCCCCCCCCTTGCAGTGCGCGGGTTAACTCTCGCCAGTGCAGGGGGGGTTGATGCCCCCCCCCCTCCCCGTTTTTTTTGGGGAATATCTCGCGTAAATATCAACCGATTGCGATGAAACTTTCAGTACCCTACTTGTGAACAATTTGACACATATTCTGAATTTGGTTAAGTTGTAGGTTACATGACCCGTGACCTTTGACCTGTTTTTCAAGGTTTTTCAAGGTCTCAAGGTTTTTCTGGCGCAACTGGCGTCCCGTAGTATTGATCTTTGTAACTTGTGCAGTTTCATAGTGTTTGTTGTTCAGGAGCATATGTACAGGTGTTTCCAGGTGACAGCTGTGGTTTTCATTGAGATTGTGACCTGGATTGACCTCAGAGGTCAACCGAGGTCACTGACCTCCGATGACCTCATATTACTTTTTTGGCTTCTGGCAGTTTCTAGGACATTTTGTGACGCTGATTTCAAATATGGGATCCATTTTACATAATTATATGTTCCACTGGGGTCAGCGCCACAACAGGTCAACCGAGGTCACTGACCTCAAATGACCTGACATGACCTGACATGACCTTTTTGGAATTTGTCAGTTTCTAGGACATTTTGTGACGCTGATTTCAAATTTGCATAGGCGTAGGAGCAGGGGGGCGGGGGGCAGGGGGGGGCAGCCCCCCCCCCCCCCCCCCCCAACATTTTGGATTTTAACATCACTCCTATGGGCGTTGCATGGAAATAATCGACTTCAGAATGCCTCCTGCCCCCACCCCCCAACTTGAACATAGTTCCTACGCCCCTGCAAATTTGGCACCCATTTAGCATAATGATATGCTCATTCGGGCCAGGGCCTATTTTATCATGTTAAGGGAAATAGTTCACCTTCGGAAAAGATTTCAGAACACGATTTTATTATATTTTTTAATACAGTTCCTTTTTTTCTTTTCAAAAATGGTCCTACATCGCGCCAATTCAGGACAGAAAGTCGTAAATTATTAAAGTTATAATGTGCGTTATTGGTCTGCGCATGCTCAAACCAGTGCTGGCACTCTCAGACGGTACGGTATATCATATATGCGCCGCATTCCTTCGCCAAAAAGTCAAATATCTTCGGCTGGAGTCTTTTCAGCCAAGAAAAGTTGCAGATAAGGATTTCTCAACACGGGCTACAAAACTGCTATTTCAGTTCAAAATCCCATGTTGAAGGTGAACTATTTCCTTTAACTGGTGGGGGGGGGGATGCCCACCCAGTGAGCCGTTTTGTTTCCCCCGCCCCCCCCCCCAGTCAAGAAATGTTGCCCACCCTGATTTCAGTATTTCCATGTCAGTTTTCGCTTGATAGGTATTCAATTAAAATAAAATATGCTTGCCTGGTGATAAATGTATACAAATCCAATGCAAATGTCATGATATTCCTAAGTTTTAGTATTTCCCCCGAATTAGTTTTCGCAATAGCTGAAAAACTGATAGCGCTATCAACGTGAAACTTCAGGTACCTTCTTATAAATCATTTTTACGTCTTGTATGCGAAATAAAAATAAAAATCTTCGAAATTTTCTTTTCGAGTTATAGCGAATTTAGTGACGTCACTACACACGAGTTGTACACCAAAATCAGCTAAACTTTGCCAGGCCGTACAAATGCCACATTTGAAGCAAAATGCAATAAAAAAACGCAAAAAGATAGAACATTGCAACGGCTAAAAACTGGCTATCTCTCTATTTTTTTATAGTTTTTAACAAAAAAAAATTGGGGGGGGGGAATTATAAAAAAAAAATATATTCACAAAACCGGAAGATATGTCAGAACCATACCTAGGCAACTACCATGCCAAATGTCAAACTAATATATCCATTTTTGACTGACTTATGACATCTAAAGTATGGGTAACTTATGACGTCAAATTTTGAAATTGCATTTTTTGGCTTTTATGGACTAGACTAGTCTAGCAACATGCCTTTTTTGTTTAGATTTAACAATTTCAAAATGTTGACCTTCGGTGGCCTGAACGATTTTTCAAAATTGGCCTGAAAAATCGCCTGCAATTGACATGTACTTCACGTAAATGAATTCAGGTGGTAAATGACTATCACTATCGAATTATACGTGGAAAATAACTCATAAAACATGTGTTGCATGACTTTCGTAGATATTTTTAGCATAGTGACCTTTTGTAACCTGACCTTGACCTTGACCTTGGCCAACAATCTCCCTTTAGCTCATGCGGGATGTGTATCATACCTTTGAAAGCACTTTGGGTGATCATGTTCGTAATCAATGGCTTTGGATGGAAAGTATGGCCCATAAACTCAAATACGGCGATTTTGACCTTTTACCTGATCCTGACCTGACATTTGACCTTACTTTGACATTTGTGAGCATGCATTATATTCGTCTCATTGAGAGCTTTCCATTGCCGCCTTGCGCGCGACCATTGATTTGGAAGATAACCAGGATAACCAGTTTCTGCTGGGACCCCAGTCAATGGCGTTCTGCTGGGACTGACAATGCCGGGTTAAATTATTTCCGGAATATCTCGAATTTCAATATTCTTTGAACAATTGCTCATTAGCGGCAGAGTGGGGGAGATCGGGGGTTGTTGGATCAGGAACGTCGCCACACAATTTGGAGTGGTTGGGGGCAACTGCTGAGCCGATTTTGTGTTCAAATTTGGTGTGTGGTTAAGGATCGCTCAGCCGCCACTTTCCCACAAGTCAAGGGTGGGGTGTTTCTGCACGTGCGCACGTGTGCACCACGTATTTGTATCTCAGAATCTACGAGTCCCTTATCGAGTTGGAATTCACCATACATTTCCTTCACGTTCGCTCGTTCATCGCCAACTACGGCGCCTTATTGGTTCGGTAAAAAGGTTATGGAAGAAAAATGACGAATGCGGAATGACCTCAGAGTGAATAGATTTTACCTCATGGAGGTCACAGGATAAAGCTGCTTTAAAGCTAAGTTTCCTTGGTAAAGGTTGCTTAGATTTTCTTCTATATCAGGAAATGTGTCAATCTTGCGCCGATTTTAGGCGGTTGGGGGGGGGGGGGGCAATTACCCATTTTGCCCAACCGCCACTGGATCTTTGTATTTTGCAAAAGATGCAGGACTCCGGTGAAAATTGGCCAAATTTAGCCATTTCCTTTGGATTTATATGCATTTTCATGTTTCCCCAATGACTTATAATAATTGGGAGGTCACAAAATAGACTTCACCATTAGGTCACCGATATAAAATCATCCGAAATAGCAGAATTGTAGGTGTTTATGATCTGATTAAAGGAAATAGTTCACCTTCAACATGGGTTTTGAACTGAAATTGCAGTTTTGTAGCCCGTGTTGAGAAATCCTTATCTGGAACTTTTCTTGGCTGAAAAGACTCTCCAGCCGAAGATATTTGACTTTTTGGCGAAGGAATACGGCGCATATATGATGTACCGTACCGTCTGAAAGTGCCAGCACTGCCATGGAGCATGCGCAGACCAATAACACACACCATAAAATCAATAATTTACAACCTTCTGTCCTGAATTGGCGCGATGTAAGACCATTTTTAAAAAGAAAAAAAGAAACTATATTAAAAAATATAATAAAATCGTGTTCTGAAATTTTTCCGAAGGTGAACTATTTCCTTTAAATCCAGTGAGTGTCTAACTGATCAGTCAAACAATGTGGCTGCGGCACGACCTTACATTTTTGGAGGTGGGATCACTAGATTTGACTTGTGACGTGACCTGAGGAGACCCGAGGTAAACAAATTAACGGGATTGGGGCAATTGATAAGCAAGCAGTTGTAACAAAAATGGCGGAGCGAAATGGCGTCGTTTTCCGCTATTTCCAAAAACCTGAGGGGGAGGGTATGTCCGCCTCCTGGATCCCCCACTGGCGCAAGGTGTAGGTTCCTATTCAGTTGGGGGGTTTCAGCCCCCTCCCAACTGGGGCTTCAGCCCCCCCCCAACTTTGACGAGGAAGTGGGTCAAATCTGGGGAAAAATCTGTATTTTGTGGATTTTGATGTTACTTTAAGATATTTTTTCCAGCTCAGCCCCCCCCCCCCCCCCCACACACACACAACTTGTTTGGAGAAGCTACACCCCTGCATTGGCGGATCCAGGGGGCGGACATCAGGGGCAAATGACCCCCCCTCGCCCCACAGGAATCTGGCGGGGGGGGGGGGGGGCAGGCAATACAAGTATGCCCCTCCCCATGCGCGTTCCCTGCACTGAACGCGCAAAACAATGATCTTAGCAGAAAACTTCATGAAATCGGAAGTTTTTTCTTCACTCAGGTGATTGAATTTGAAGTTTGTATGGATCCCTTGCTTTCAATGATAAACAAAACAGCGCACCTGATGCAATTCAAGCAGCCCCGGTGACGCGCGCCCTGCTTGAGGGGGGGGGGGGGGGGCAGATTCTGCCCCCTCCCGGATTTTCTCAATAACTTTACAACTGTGATAGATATCAATGTGAAACTTTCAATACCTTATACTGCATCAATTTTACGTCTTCTCGCCAAATTTCAATGAAATTAATGCTGTATTTTGGGAGATAATAACGTTTTAATAATGTCATGTCATGCCATTTTTGGTGGAAAAACAATAAATATTTGACAAATTATAAAGAATAGGGTTTCAAAGCGAATTACAAATAAAAACGTCAAAAGAAAGGAAATGAAATTCTCTTCCAAATGGCTATATCGGATTTGTGTTTTTTTTACCCCCCCCCCATTTTTTTTTGTTCTCGGAAAAATGTCCACATTTTTTTTGTGAATGCGAAAAGTGATTTCTTAAAGGGAAATAATGACCTTTTTCCACTAAAATGGAGTTAGCACTTGAAATCGCCAGACGAGATCAAAATATATTGTAAATTCATCACATTTTGCATGAAAACTTTCCTACCGAAAGATATTTCAAGTTAAAGTTGATAAGCGTTCCACACTTTTAACGACCGGTACTTGCACTATTTCTGACCTTTTGTCAAGTACTTTTGGTCCTCATCAAACTGCGGGCTTTTCCCGTATTTTTTTTTAACGCAATGGAGTGGAAAATATATTGTGCGTTCTGCTTGTTGTGATTATATGCCCGGCGATCTTCTAAAACTAACAGCGATTGGAAAAAGTAGCAATAAAATCGGAAGCTCATCGATGCACATCAACGCGGCATAGTTAGTGGTTGCGACCCTCAATTTTTGCAATTCGATTCATTTGCTTTCAACATTAGGGGTTGTATATAGTTTGTCTGTGGCTGTATATAACACTATGCTTTATTTTATCATGAAAAATAATAATTTTTCCCCCAAAAACTAACGAACAATAACACAAAACTGGCAATTAAATCAGAAGCTCATCGATGCACATCGACGGCGACCTATTTAGCGTCGGCGATTTGTTTACAAAGTCATTGTCATGCTTCTCGGCGCACTTAACCATCTCGGCGCACTTAACCATCTCGGCGCACTTGGCGAGTTGTTCCTGATTAGTATACCCAAGTCCCGTAGCAGGCTTTGTTAATGACGTCATTGGTGCCATTCTTGTGTAGCATTGCAAAATATATCTGATTTCGAGTTGAAAGCTAATTAAAGACTTATTCAAATGATTGTTTTTAAGTTTGAATTTTCTTGTTAATCATTATTAAAGGTATTTTATCACTGTATTTCATAGTAGTTGACACTTCAGAAACTTGTGACGTAATAATATTGTATCCAATATGCATTTCCCTCACCTTTTGCCATTGTGGCGCAGTGCCGATTGCTTTGCGAATACTAGCTTGCCTGGGGTTCAATTCATTCCGCTCTTATTTTATTCGAGTTGGTATAGTTTGCATGTTGTTGTTATTCATGACTTATACTGATAGTCAGTCATGCATCACGGATGCTTCACGGATTGCTTCACGGATCAGAGCGCTGCTCGAACGCACGCTAGTAGCGCTTTCGTTCTCCATGGCAACCAGGCGTGAGCCAATGAAAAGCCAGAACGTATTCCCTTTCTGGCTTTTGATTGGCTGACGCCTGGTTGCCATGGAGAACGAAAGCGCTACTAGCGGGTGTCCGAGCAGCGCTCAGTTTGATCGGAAATGTCACAGAGGCTCCACAAATGCCGCACTCGATGTTAACAATGGTAGGGAAGGACGAATTTGTCAATGACCTTCATGATGTACACAAGGTACTTGTTTTGTATTTCTTCCAACCTTACAACTTTGAATTTGGGAATAATTTTATTTAATTCTTAAATTTAAATAAAATAATTTTAAAAATATAACGGGAGCCTAAGAAATTGTTGCTAACAAAATCAAAAGGTCATTATTTCCCTTTAAGCTAGAATACCAAAATAAGGTGACCGGCCCAAATCCGCGGAGGAAAAAAGGAGGATACCTTTTTGCCACAAAAAGATTCCCCAAAAATATTTTGCCCCCCTCCCAGTGGTTTTCCCTTAACCCTCGCCCTACGGGGGGGGGCCTGACAGGCCCCCTGAGGTTTTTCTTGAATAACTTTTGACACATAGAGTGCACCTTGCTTAAAGCTTTGGTAGCTGAGTTTACAACAATTATACGTAGACTGTAATTTTTTTAATTAAAATTTGTCAAGAAGTTTGGGAGATAATAATGTTTTGATGACGTCATGTTGGTAAAAAAAAAAGAGAAATATTGGGTAAAATCGTAGAAAACAGCGTTTTAAATCAAATTGCAAACGTAATTCACAAAAGATGCAAAATGGCATTCTCTTTAAAATGGCAATCTTTGATTTTCAATTTTTTTTTGGTGTTTGACCCCTATTTTTTTTAAAGATAAAATCACCACAAAATCAAAATTTTCAACGATATTAGAAAAACCGGAATATATGTGAGAGAACTGAGTATGGGTAATACCCATACCAAATTTTAAAGCAATATCTTCATTTTTGGCTGAGTGATGGCTTCCTAAGTGTAAGAAACTGATGACGTCATTTTTTAATAACTTTTTTGACATTTTTGGACAAGATACGAACAAATAATTACGTTTTTTTTGTATTTCTGAGCCAAAACTGGTCTAAGAACATGCCCTTTTATTTACATTTATCCATTTCTAATTTCGAGGTTTTCTGAAGAGAAAAATCGCTGTTCTGGATGTGGTAAATCCGAGGTCATTCACTTGACCTGGAAGGTCACCCGTTGACCTGAAACCTAACAATCGCATACTGTTAGATTCCTCTCATGACGGGCAACATGCTGGTTCTTACCGCATTACTCTAAGTTGCTTGGTTTGGAAGTTAACAGGGGGGGTGGCTGTCTGCCCCCCCCCCCCTCCCCGCAGGGCGAAGGTGAAAAAGGTCCCGTAGGGCTAGGGTTAAAATAGGCCCTGTCATTCGCGATTCTAGCTCGATTAAATTCAATTTATTCGCATGTACAATTTGGTTGAATTTTGGGTCATTGACATGACCTCAGAGGTCACCTAATTACCTATGACCTTAAAATTGGGTATACATGGCTTCCTCTCGTAACAAGCAACACGCTCGTTTTTTAATCGAAGCTCTAGCCCAATTAGGGGCGAAACGCTAAGGGGTGTTGCACCTGCCTGCACGGTCACGCACTGATCGGACGTTGCACGGGCGCCTCGCTGGGGTCGGCAGCCGAACGCGCCCGCTGGGAGGGGGGAGGTAAATATTACCCCCCCCCCCCTTCGTATCTTCCGAACCAATGACCGCAGTGGGACACGCAAGGAGGCGATCGAAAGGTCTCAAGGAGACGAATATAATACAAACTCGAAATTCTTAAAATAAGGTCACATGTCAGGTCACGATCAGGTAAAAGGTCAAACTTGAGGTATTTGAGTTTGTGAGCCATACTTTCCATCCAAAGCCTTATATTGCGACTATTATCGCACAAGGTGCTCTCAAAGGTATAATGCATCTCCCGTATAAGCCGAAAGTGAAATTGTAAGCAAAGGTCAAGGTCAGGTCACAAAAGGTCACAGGTCTACGAAAGTCATGCGACGCATGTTGTATGGGTTATTTTACATATAGTAGCAGCCATTTTCACAACCTGACCATACATAATTGCACTCAGGTCAAGGTCAGGTCACAATAATGTCAAAATTTGAAATTGATTAATCTAAATACAAAAGACATGTTTCTAAACCAGATTTGTCTCCGAAGTACAGTGGTGGTATTCATTTGTCTGTATCTAATCAATAAAAGTCTGAAAACGGGAATTAAAAACATGACGTCATGAGTTACTTATACTTAGGGAGCCATAATTCAGTCAAACATAAAGCTATTGCTTTGCAATTTGGTTTAAGTATCGTCCATTCTTCGTTCTCTCACAAAAATTCTGGGGTTTTGTAAATATTTGATAATGTAGATTTTGAGGGCATTATTTAAAAAAAAGTTTTTTTGTTGTTGCATTTTTGGGGTTCAAAAAGCAAACTTTTCCAAATTTAGAGATGACAAGTTTTTAGCCCTTGCAATTTGCTAGCTTTAAGCGTTTTTCGATTGCATTTTGCTTAAAATGTGGCATTTGTACGGCCTGGCAAAGTTTAGCTGATTTTTGTGTCAAACTCGCGGGTAGTGACGTCTTTAAAACGTCATTATCTTCCAAAGTTCTACCTTAATTTCAGTGAAATTTAGGGAACAGACGTAGAATTGATGCATTATATGGTACTGCAAGTTTGACGTCGCTATCTTGCTTAGTTTTCAAGTTATTGATACAATCTTGTTGGGGGGGAACAATTTACCCCCCCAGTGGGGCGCGGGTTAATCTTCAATGCGGAAAATTTGAGAACGAGAAGGTGCACCAAGATGAGAAGTGAGAAGTCTGCCAAAATATTGTTCGGCCCCCAACTTTAATATCGTTCCCGGGCCCCTGGGTCGGAAGGGCGTTGAAAAGGTCAGAGGGCCCTTAAACGATCTGAAGGGACATTGGGCCTTTGAATAGTAAGAATACAGTTGTCCAAATTTTTACTATTTTACATACAACTAAAAATTTCGCGCCGCTCCGCGGCGCAATTTAAAGGGAGTGTGCCTACTGTTTTGGAATGTCAAAAATATTTTTCAGACGGTAAGTAGCTGTTGGTTTGATTGTTGTATATGATGAAATTCACATCTGGAGTCCCTTTAGTTGAATTTTCACTTATATTGTTTTTTGTTTATATTTGTTTCGATATCTATAAAACGATCGCCACTATGGTGAAGTTAATACCTTTCTTTTCCTTCCTTTTCCTTTTTCCATTGTGTCCTATGAGATATAATGGAAAACTTTGGTAGCAGTACATTTGGTAGCAGTTGTCTGCTTGGCGCGTCGTCGTTAAAATAACGCACTGACGGCGATACACATCTGCTGCATTTTGTTTATAAGTTTATCCCACTTCAACGTTACGGATGTGGTCAAACTGGCATGCGGCCCTGCAGCTGTCCTCTCTGTCTCTGCCGACGTGGTGGCAATTGCAAGCAAGAGTTATCGTAAATGTCATAGGTTACCGTGATACGGTGATGAAGCGGCCGGTGCAGCCCACACTCGCGGGCTTCTTTAACCCGCGAGATACTGGGGGCTATTTTTTGCCCCCCTCCCGTTATTTTGCAATAACTCTTACACGAACACCGGTATCGTCACCAAATTTGCAGTACCTTCTCTCACATCAATTCTACACATGTTGGCAAAAGGAAAAATATGAGGTTATGATAGATCTACGGGGAATGACGTCAGAGTGACGTCATGTTCTTCAGTTTTGGTTGTAAAATAATGGTTGCGGAAAATGCTGTCAAAGGTATGATGTTTAAGATAAACTCAATTGTCTTCAATCTAATTACTGAAAATAGACCGGGCTATCAATCTGCTATCTCGGAATTTTGAGGGTTTTTTTAATTCAAAATTTTGAGAAATCCAAATACATTTTTTTTTAAAACAAAATTTTCAAGAAAAAATCAGAATTATGAGGAAAAAAATCGGAATATATGTGATCTAGACGTGTGCGGTGATTATGTGTACCAAGTTCGAAGTCAATATCTTCAAAAATGACTGAGTTATGACCTTTAAATGACAAAAATCGACCACCTCTCACAGCATTACTATGCATAGAAAAACGCATTTCCATTTTTTCTTTTTACTTCTATTTATATGGAACAAACAATGTTTTAAGGTCATTTTACGCGTTCTAGACGATAAACAAACCCATAAACATGTGGGACATGTGTTACAATGCCTAATGACCGTAATCTGCAGTTTGACCTCGTGACCTCGGATGACCTTGACCTGACCCAAGGTCATAAACAGCTTAGAAAGGTACTTAGAAGTGTCAGACACACGAATCATACCGATTTATCGACAGCTTATTCGTTTAATATCGCAATTTTGCGCGACAATTCCATCCATCGAGACATTTTGACACGGTCAAACATTTGTACTTGACCTGACCTGTGACGTCATCGGTGACCCCGAGGTCAACAATATTCTGGTTCCCTCGATAAATTTCCCAGGGCTATCGAATGCCGTTTGAATTTTTACATTCAGTCCAGTAGTTCTGGGATCCGAGGGGGTGGGAGAAATAGCCCCCCCCCCCCCCTCCCAGTAAGTTGCGTTATGAAATATACCCCAGTAACTCGCAGGTTAAGAAAAAACAAACGTCAGGCGTCAGGTACGAGTATTTTATTAGACGACAGGCGGGTTTACAAAGGCATACGGTTCATAGTAGGACACGGGGGTGGGGGCGGTGGCATGACCCCCACTTTTACATAATTTTTGCTTTCTATGGTAACCCGCGCCGTGTCGGGGGGGTGGGGCGTTTAGACGCCCCCTAAGGTTTTTCGAGGATAGCGAAAAAAACGGCAGCGCGCCGTTTTTGCCGTTTCAAAAACGGCGTACGGCGCACAGCGCCGCCCGTTTCAGCCACTTTTTTGGCACACCTGCTCGGGCATCAATTACCCACATTGTGTGCAATTCTTGACCACAGGTCATCTCAGGTCAGCTCAAGTGACAACACCTCCAAATAAGTTTTGCGGTCGTACCACAGCCACTGTTTTTGGCCGATCGGTTTCAAACTTACAGGATTCATCAGGTCATAGATACCTACAATTCGAATATCTAAGATGTTGTATATCGGTGACCTAAGGTCACCGGTCGGGTTAATTTCGTGACCTCCCATTATAAGTCAATGGTAAATATTAAAATGTTTCGTTTTCCGAGGATACGAATGATATCAGTCCAATTACTTCTGCATCATGTCATCAT